>CAJUYI010007359.1:0-12029 GCA_910591695.1 Galerucella pusilla
TATTTGCTTTATTATATTTAGTTCTTTATTGTAATTGTCAATATTCAGCTGCCGCTGCCGCTGTCAAAGTGACAATTACACTGTGGCATATGCGATTTTTTATACATGAATTAAATTGTCGATAACATCGTTTACAGAAATTATTCCAAATTATTCTCCCTTATTGAATAGTATTGAATCACGCTGTATAATTGGTAGAATTTAAGTTATTTGAAACCCTAAATCTTCTAGATGTCATTTATCATGACCTTTTTTACTGTGCCGTTACATGGAATATCCCATGTAACAAATCTTTAAGCATCTTCCATAAACATTTTATGAAATATCTCCTATAATTTTCGAATAAACCCTCTAGATTCGCAATCAGTCTGAATTTCACTTCATTTCCCCATAAAAAGATGATTTTACCGGCTGGAAAAGTTATTAAATTAAACAAATAATAAATACATCATATTGATTACTGTCGCAATATTTTTATTGGTTTTTAATAAACGGTAATTTTGAAAATAAACATTTCTTATAAAACCGTTTGTTATTATAATGATCTCATTACCTGATTTAATCTGATTTTGTCCTTTTGCATCCTTTATATACCGCAATTTTGAAAATAATTGAACACTGTGGAATAGATCCACTTATATTATTTCTCTGGTCCCCCAAGTAATATTTCATTTGATTTCTTCCGGACAGGTTTTGCGTTTTATATTTATATTTATATTATTGGCCGAGCACCAACATTATTTCACGAGTGGCTTTGCCTCGAGCGGAATAAGGTGCGAGGCTTATAAATGTCTTCACCACCATGGTGTATTTACAATTTTTCCCACTACTAATCAAATTTAAGACAAAAATTAAAAATAATTCGCAAACGCACTACGAGAACCGTTTACCCCGTCTTCTGACTGACAAGTACACTGTCAGTTTTCGCTCCTTAGATTACGAACGTCCTCCTTATGTCATCAGTCATTTTTGGTTGAGCGCGAATTTTAAACTAATGGCATTTTTATACACATAATTTCATCTTGATAGGTAATTTCAAGCAGCAAATATGTTAAAGACAATCTCCTGAGTATACAAAATTATGTTGCACAAGTTTTTGTTGAACTACTATCCCTGAATTCTCAACATATTTGAATTTGTCCATTATTGACCTGGGTTAATAAAAGAAAAAATTTCCAGTAGGTTAGAAGAAGTAATAATTGTTAACTTCACATCTAGTACTTGGAAAAACTATAAATTATTTTTTAATAAATAATAAAGAAGAATCTTAAAATAAAATCGTCACATTTCCCTCTCTTCTTGATTAAAAACGCACGCGCCAGTAACTAACACCACAAGTAAGTTAACACTGGAAACTGTTCATATAAAGCTTGGCTATCGATGTGTAGAACATCGCACGGAAACTTGGAACTGTGAATATTTCTCGTGAAAGCGCGCCAAAAATTGTTCACGATATTTAGTGTTTTCGTATGTATTTTGTTCTGTACTGAGAAAGGTGGCGTTTTAAAAGTGATTTTAGATTGGGTTTCGTGTTTTTTTAACAAAGTGGTTTTAAAAAGACGCAATATGTTTTGATTTTTTTGCAGGTGAGATAATTTTACATTGTTTTATCCTGTAATTTGCTGAAACTCGAAAAAAATCCGAAAAATTAGTTTTTATATTACCAAAAACGTATTTTTTTGAAATTAAACTAAATTGAAAGTAAGTTTTATCCTGAAATTTTTAAATAATATAATTTTTTTTATTCAGTGTTACAAAGATGCTTTAAAAGTATAGGATAAAACCAATTGATTTAAAAGAAGTCATAAAGTTGTAATAAAACCATCTTCAGCATGATAGGGCCCACTCTAAAAAACCAACAATAATAATCTTCAAGAAGTGAAAAGGAAAATAATAATTTCATTCGCCATGTCCTTTCCCATTTTTTGTATTTCTCATGGAAATTCTGACCAGGTGGTCAAGTTTTGAAAATCAGTGAAATCGAATTCACAAGTGAAATATTTCGATTTTAAATTCTCCATCGAAATATGTAGTATAGCTAGTTTTGAATTCTAGTGAAACGAAATTATTATAAATTCACTTAAATGAACTTAATTCGAACGACACAATCTGACAACAACGGAATTGTCCTCATATTAGTTCAAATTTAAAAAATTAGGGAAAAAGGAGAATAATTGAGGTTAAGATTTATCATTTCCATGAGATGGAAAATATAGTAATAATAAATTGAAATATATCTTAATAACTTATTGGGGATTTTTCAAGAGATAGGTAACAGTTATTCAGGCTTAGTAAATTGAATTACACATAGGTATACGTTATTATTTCATTATTACAAAACCCAACACAATACCTACTATGAATACAGCCCAATGTTAGTTTGGTAACTACCACTTTCATAGAAGCAAAGACTACTTAAAATTAGATAGATAGATAGATATATTTATTCCACAAAATCACAATATAAAGTACAAAGCATGTAAAAATTCAATAAAATACACAGTGATTTTAGCCTAAGCGTTGGAAACAACAAAAAAAAGAGAAAAAAAAAGTTTTAGTTGAAATTTGTCAGAAAAAATTCTGAGATATTATAAAAAACATACTGATGTAGTAGTTGTTTAATTTTTCTTTTAAATTTTTTGTTTGTAAGATTTTTCAAATCTGAAGGTAAATGGTTATATACTTTAATACCTGAATATAAAGGGCCATTTCGAGTGCGACTATATTTATAGTTTGGAGGTATTATGTCTTGTTTTCGAGTGGGATATTTATGTCTGTCATTTGGGGTAAGAAGTTCATTTTGATGCTTGTGAATTAATAAAGAAGTTTTGTAAATATAAGTGTTTGTCATGGTCATTATTCTATTTTCTTTAAAGAATGATTTACAAGAAGTTCTAGATTTTAAGTTGAAAAGCGCTCTAATTGCTCTTTTTTGAGTCATGAATACGGAGCCTGCGGATACAGCAGTCCCCCAAAATTCAATACCATATTGCATTATACTATGAAATTGAGCAAAATAGACCGTTTTTGCTACAAATATGTTAGTATGTTGTTTTATTGCTCGCAATGCAAATACATATTTGCTAAGAGATTTATTCAGTTGATTTATATGAAAGTTCCAGTCAAGCTTGTTATCGATGTGTATGCCTAAGAATTTTATGTTGAGAGAAGAGGTGATAGTTTGTTGACCTATATTTATAGCAACTTCGTCAGAGTCTCGATATAGGTTAAAGGATATATTTTGAGTTTTGCCGATGTTCAATGCTAGTCTGTTAGCGAGAAACCAATCCGATAAGCCTTGCATGACGTTAGTAGAAGAAAGTAATAGAGAATCTTTGTTTATTCCGCTGACAATTGAGTATTGATCGCACCTGTTATTGACGGTATGATTAATTCGTACGCACATTTTACGGTTCGATAAGTAGGACTCGAACCAATCATGTGGTGCACCTCGAATACCATAATAATACAACTTTTCTAATAACAATTTATGGTCAACGCAGTCAAAGGCTTTTACCAAGTCACAAAATATACCTAACGGATATTGTTTAAGTTCTAAGATTCCATGTAACTTCTCAATTAGAGTAAATGTTGCATCAGAGGTACTAAGATCCTCTCTAAAGCCAAATTGACATTGAGTGAGTATTTTGTATTTATTTAAATAAGAAATTAATTGCTTGTTTACACACCATTCTAATAATTTTGAAATAGATGATAATAAGGAAACACCACGATAATTGCCCGGATCAAACTTATCACCCTTTTTGTGTAAAGGTATGACTACTGATTTCTTAAAAGCATTAGGAAAAATTCCATTGACGAGCGACAGGTTGAACAAATAGGTTAAAGGTCCTTTTAAATTATCAACATTTTCTTTTATTAATGTAATTGGGATATTATCTAATCCTGAAGATTTTTTTGGTTTCTGGGCCAATAATGCTTTCTGAAATATCACTTTCTGTCAAAGGATTTAAAAAAAGGGAGCTCGCATTATTTATTTCCATTTGCTGCAGGTAGTTATAGCTACTATTTTTGCTTTGGCCCAGGGGAATTGTTTTGTTGTAAATTTGTTGAAAGTGAAGGTTAAATTTTTCAGCAATTTCGTTAGGGTTCGTCTATTTTTAGACATAAATTTTCCATAGTACTATGGTCTTTTTTTTCAAAATGTGAAACTAGTTATATTATATCTTAATATGTATAAAAAAATGTCTCATATTCTTGACGAAGGTACAACTTCTCTCCTACCTTAGTAGATTTGTTCATAACTGATGCTGTTATATGAGCTGCCAAATATGGATCTAAAATGTTTATCAATTCGCTAGCAGATTCTTTATGAAGTCTGTAAGCTTTTAGGAACTAGCGGTCACTTAGATTGAAGGAATCGTGCCTAAAATGATGAAGCACCGTTTTTGGCGTTAAAAAATCATCCTCCACACAAGTTTCACAACATTATTTAGCACTATTTGATGCAGTTCCTCTAAATTTGCCATGTAGATTTAAATAATATAAAACGTTCTCGCGTCACTCTCGTCCAACTAATAACTTCTTATTACTATGCTAATTACTAGTATATAGAGTAACTAAAAAGGTTCGAAAAAGTAGTCAAACTCAGTCAAACTGAAAGGAGGGATGTTAAAACTATAAAAGTATCTGACAGAACCACAACACAAAATTCGATGATTCTAACCCCAAATAAATCAACATTTCGCAAGTGAAATAAGCGTTTCGACAGCTAAACAGTATTCGAATGAAATTGGTGAAATTTTTTCGAATTCGAATTTTTTTTCACACATGAAATAAGTTCAAAACTTGGATTGATCTGAATCAATCGAAATATGAGAAATTTCACTGGTGAAATATTTCAAAACTAGATCCCCAGAATGGACCGTTGTCATAAGCATAAGAATTGGTATCTTTTTCCTTGCGTGATTAATTTAGTATATCAAAGTTACCTATCGAAATACTGGACACACTTATATCAATCTTTTTTGTGGTATTTTTCTTTTTATTATTCTTTTAGCTTTACAAATTTCAAAGCTTACGCAAAATGCATTTTATATAAAGATTACAAAATTAATCAGTTAACCCACAACTATTCATTCCGATCCCATTTGAAGAGGGTCAAGCAATCGGAAACATTCTTCTTGTCCTCTCTTTTTTATCACTTGATTAAACACTTGCTCCCGTTACGCACTACCCAGTGACTCCATTATCCAATTTTCACTACGTCGGAAAGGTTAAGAATAGAAATAATTATGAAATACTGAAATATTTTTTATCTACGACCACCTTTCAAATTAGTCATTTACGAACTAAAAAAATGTGTGAAATCATACATTATACATACTTTGAAAAGCGTGCGTAAATGACCAATGCTTTTTAAATGGGTATTTTCATTTTTATTTTTTAACTACGTAATGATCGAGTTGCCTTGAATTTAGTCGTTTGTTGTATAAACTTTTGTGCTGTTAGTAAATTTGACAGAAGTGTCAGACATAGTGAAACATATTTTCTGTTTTATTTAAAATTTCAATTACACTTATTTTAAATGGAAGAACCTTGAGAGGAATGCATATTTGTTTATAGAAAATTTATTTTTATGTTTTTTTTCTACACCCACATGTATATTATCCATTTCCTGCACAGTTTACAGAATGGAAATGTTGGCCATATCGGTTAACTGTTAACTGAACGTATATGATTTCATATACATCCTAGAACGTATATGAAATCCACCAATCAGCATTCGCGTTTAGTACTCGTCACTCATATTTTTTTCAATTTTAAGAAACGTCAAAATAACTTGTCAAAAAAAGTCTCTCCCAGAAGCACTGGATCAAGGATATTCATTCACAAAAGTAAACTTAAATAAAATAATCCGTATAAATTAATAACAAATACAAAAAACAGAATAAAATGGGACTACTGATGCACGTCAGTTCTTATAAAAGTATCCAATACTTGTGACATAACATTAGTATAAACCTCGATAGGCGAGTGGTAAGAGTACCAGACTCTCACCGAGAATAAGTTTTTTTTTTCTCTTATTCTTTTGGGAATCAAACCACAATAATGTTTTTTATTTTTTATTTCGACGTTTCGGTAGCGTTCCAGCTACCGTTGTCAAGATTAACTAGTAATAAAATTGATAAAATAATTTTTGGTCCCTATCTGACTCAACGAAAAAATATGACAACTAGACAATCAATAATATTTTGAAGTTTAAGACTACAAAATTTTGTTGTTAAATTTTATTAAGGTCCATTCATAGTAGATCACACCTCTGGTAAAATGTGGAATAAAATATTTTATTTTATGACATTCTAACGATATGATAGTCTACTAGAAATGGAATCCAGTGAAGTGCACGTTCCAGCAACGGTTTTTATTGGGATAGCGCTTTTTTTTAGCTTATTTTGGAAATGTTGTTAATAAAACGCGCTTGTTTTTACTTTTTTGTGTATGATTATTTTTGTTTTCAAAATATGTATAACTCAGTTTGGTGATTTTGTGTATTGAAGTGTATATCGATTAACAACTATTCCAATGATAAATCATAAGAAAACCTGGATAAAAACTTATGATGCTATCCTGATAACGCAGGTAATAGATTATTGGAAATTTCTCTTTCTAACATTGGTAACCAAATTTGACTACATTCGGCTGAAATACTAGCATTTATCTGCATTTAATTGTATTAAAGCACTTTCTTTGATTTTTCGTCTTTTATTATTGGGCTCTTTCAATATTATTTTTGTCGAATCCCATTGAATTTTATGCCCCTCTTCCCAAGCATGTTTACAAATACCTGACTTAAAGAACTTCCTATCTTTGATGTATTTTTTATGTTCACTTATTCGGACTTTCAATGGTCTAGATCTAGATGTTTCATTTAAATAGAATTTGTCGCATTCACAAGATATCTGATATATGCAATTTTTTGAAGATTGTTCTTTCATTTTTTGGTTTCGTTTTTGTTAAGATAGATCTCAAAGTATTGTTAGATTTAAAGCTGGTTCGAATATTAAATTGATTACCAATTTTCTTAATTCTTTCTGACAAACCCCTAACATACGGTATTGTCAAGTTTTTAAAAATTATGTTAGCTGAATTATTAATATTATTGTTATTATTATGGGGTATTAACAATGAGCCTTTCTCTATATTCTTGTTTTTTAGTTTTAGTTTTTAATTATTAATTTTATTTTTAAGTCATTATTTTGCTTGATATTGATAACGACAATAGGTAGATGCGGGAGACCGACTGGCAGCATCTACTTATAACAATATTTAAAAAGAGAAACCGTAACATGATACAAATTGTACATTTAAAAACTGTACGTTTATCACAAAAAATTAGTGAATACATAAAATTGAATTGATACGATTATGAATAAAATTGTTGAAAAATTTCAATTTCAAGTTATATTTATTTTACAGTTTATTCAAATGTTTATTTTCTAGATTTTTCTTAAATGGGTCGTAGAAAAAATATACTGTTCGACTCGTGTGGATTGTCCATATCGCACTCGAACGATTGAGCACTCCGCCTACGGCGTCGTGCTCAAACTTCGTCCTCGTGCGATATGGCCATCATATCCACACTAGTTGCACAAACGACCATTAACACCTTCAGAGCACATTTTTTCATTTTTTCTTCATGTGGTCGTAAATAAAGTTTTGTAGGACACTTGTGCGTGAGTACTTTTGCGCACTCGTTGCGAAAAGGCACTCGCTACGTTCGTGCCTTGCATTTTTGCAGCTCGTGCGCAAAAGTATAACTTCACGCACTTGTATAATAAATAACTATTTTGACCTCGACTTTAAAGCTGCAAACCAATAGTTATATTCAATCAGACCCGGCTTAAGCAAACAGAAAGTTATGTAGAGGGAAGCGTCAACAACTAAAAGGAAGATACAAGTTAATTTTAGAATATATCGAAGCCAGAAGTCTCCTGCACTACTTTAAGAGTAACAGAAAACTTGGCATGAATGATTACCATCCAAGGGTGGTAAGTTGACTTAAAACCAGTCGTCAAAAGCAAGATACCTCTTTGGCTTTTATGTCCTTCAAAACAGTGTCAAAATGCCTCGTTTACAATATGGGAAGGAGAAAAAATAATATTCTAGTTTAATTCCCATTAAAAACAAACAAAATATCGCATATTATCGTTTCTAGTTTGATTTTATAATGTAATTTTCACTTCATGTAAAGTCGAGATAAATCGTTACACCATTTCAATACACTATCATCCCAACTAACATTTTAAGTCGTAAAACCGTAAAACTGACTATCTAGTCAACCTTCAGGTTATTTTTACTAGTCGTTGTTACGTTCTAAATGGGCACAATAGACCTTTTAGGTCTCAGTGAATGTCACCCCAAAAATCACACACATCACACATACGTTCTAAATACGTCGTTAACACGTAACCACTACCACTACATTTGTGGTAACTACAACGTCGTGACAACGTTGCAGTGACGGACACAAAGACGTAATAATACCGTTTCAACGACGTCATAATAACGTAATAAAGTAGTAATTCTGACAACATATTTTCTATCCTCCTCGGCGATACGTGGATCAACATTTTATTTCTTTATCTTTTATAGTTTTGATCCAAGCTCACAAACTATGGTGGCTTGCTCTTCATAATCACTATAATATAATATTGGTAAATAATACAAAGTAAAACACGCTCATTTCAGAGGTCCCTAACTTCGAAAACATAAACCGGGCATACTTTACTGATAATATGGCTACTTTTAGCTCTTAATTTATCATTAGCCTCCAAAATAATCAGTTTTTCTATGAAAATGTTTAGCGTAATTCGGTCTAGAAATTAATTTAATATCGACAAAGACTTTTCTTACATTCAGTTTAGTCATAAAAATGATATATCAACAATGTTCTCAACTTAAAAGTAGGTCGAAGTATAATTTCGACAATAACTTTGAATTACACAAAATTGAAAGTGATAATCATTATGGCGTCCAAAAAAATAACGACCCTCAAGTTAAATTCACTTCATGGTTAATTTATTCGGTAATTGTGACTTTGTAGTTCTTTTGAATATGTCTCATATAGGTAAAAAAACCAAAAAGTAATTTTTGAAGTAACGATTCCCAGCAAAATACCAATAATCTGACCAAAGTCACAAACCTATCAGTAATAAACTGTTGAAACATTTACGTCATAAACACAAGCATTCGGGTTGTAAAGTAAAATTAGAAACGTAATTATAAACACAGCAATTTTACGTATAAGTGAAAATAACTTATAGGTAATACTTACGTGAAACTAATGGTGATTATTACCGCCAAAATTATACTTATAAGTAAAAATAATGTATAAGTGATTCTAAGAGGAATGTTTGCGTAAAAATAACTTTAGTTGTTACTGTTACGTTATAGGTAATACTCTAAGTAAATTATTATTGACCTTATAAATTCACTATATTGTATGTTCTTACGATAAAGGTATTATTTTCGTAAAAACACGAAATTATTAACAAGGATAAGTTATAGTTCCTAAGACTAGAGTATTTATGACTTAAATTGTTAGTTGGGATCATCCTCTTCAATTACTACTCTCGTTATGTGTACGTACATACAGTGGAGCTACTTCCTTCAAATTCGATCTTAACAATTTAACGAGTCATTACAGTTATACTTCTTTGTAGTGGTCGGATGTACAGTGGTTATATTAAAAGTAACAAGTAGTAACTAATATTTAATGTATCTTAATCTTTTGGTATTTCATAATATTTTTAAAAAAAGCAAAATGAAAATATCTCACGTTTTAAAAACTTAAATTTTGTAATTATTCTGTTGAAGAATTAGGTTAGGTTATGTTCTATGTGAGTGGGGCCTTCTCGCCACCTCCACTACGACCTTCGTTAGATCTATTGTGGCTCACCCCTAGGGATTACTATTCACCTGTGCTTCTGACGAAGTTCATAGTTATATTTGGTGATACTTTTTTGAAGTCATTCGGCTCTAAGGTACTAAAACCGAATGTTTATACCTTATCCTGTCCAAGGCTGGGCATGAGCGTAGTGTGTGCTCCGCAGTTTCGTCAGAACCTACAGTCCGAGGTCTAAACCAGGCTCATCTTCTTTAGGTGGTAATTTTGTCTACAATGTCCTGTAAGTAGTCCCGTCAGGATGCATAGGTTTGTTCTACTCCATTCCAGGATCTGCTTATTTTTTGTACTCGTCTGTCTGCCCAGTACGTGTAGGTTTACCTCTCCGCCCATATAGCTATGGCTGATCTAACAGTGCTTTCCGCAATTCCAGGTCCAATAAATAAAGTCCCTAATCCCTTTTTTGCCAGAGTGTCGGATTGGATTTTATTCTGTTCGAGCTCAGTAGTTAAAGAGCAGCCTGGCTATCTGACAGGATGTGTATGTTCTTTTTTACAACAGGTTGATTCATCAGCTGTCTTGCAGCCAGATCAAAGACGGTAACGTACCTGCCCAGGTTGGTTGGTTGAATAATTAAAATGATGATGATGATGATCCCAAGCAGGATTCTGATTGTATTTTGATGAACTCTTAGGCCTGCCTCATTCTTACCACCTTGTTCTACCGTTCACGAGAATGTTTTTTTATCCAAGTTTTTTCCAGCGCTTTCGATATGCCACAGAAAGGTTCTGAATCAACCCTTTTTCGGGATAGTCAGTATGCCTCTTCATTGCCCTTGTTATCTGAGTGGCCTAGTACTCAGGCCAAAGACAACGAGGTATCTAGGATTTAAAGTAGCCGCAATAAATAAGAAAAGCTACAAAAACTTAGAAGAAACAGCTTTTCAAATGGACTGATGAAGATGATGAACTTATTGATGACACGGATCCTGAGCTTGGCCACTATGTTTTAGACAAGTTTGCTACCAAAAAGATAGTTAAAAAGGAAAAACCTGAACGGAAATTTTAATTTTTGAGGAGGAAGGGACTAGTTTCACTTTTTTATCAGTGATCTGTAAACATCAGTACATCAAGATTATTATTAAAATTTTGTACAAAGAGCTCCATTGTTAGGAAATGAAAAAAGTTCATTAAGACCAAAATATTGCTGACAGTCTGTTCTTTATTCAACAGGTTATATTACAGCATGGGTCCTTACACAAAATAAACAACGCTCTCATCAATCATCTGATATTTATGACAAAGTTTCGACAAAATATATTACTAAAAGATAGAATAGAGCATTTCAAAACCCTTGTTTGTCTGGTTTAGACATTTTTTTCAGTGTAAGCATCAAGTCTAATAAAGCTAGTTCTTTTCACCTCGTTTTTACTCTTTTGAAAGTCATTTGAAGAGAGATTTTCAATTCCAATGGTGTGCATTTGCATAGTGATTTTAGCTTTTTTCCTATGTCTAGAGATTCAGTTTAGTAAAAATAGTATACACAAGAAATATCACATCAATCAAAAGAAAATTCATACAATATTCTCTGATACGATATGACATAATAAACTCGCTTGAAATTGCAAAAGGAATTTTAGTAAAACGGTCTTAAGTGCTTGTTAAGGTTTTGAAAAATAACGCCCTATGAAAATACTTGTGTAATAGTATGATTATAAAAAGATATTTCAGTTTTATGAATAATAAATATTGAATATCAGTCATTAAATTGTCATAGGTTACTTTTGATGTAACGATATTATAAAAAAAAGAGTAGAGGTTGTTAATATTAATAAGGTAGAGAATAATACCAGCCAATTTACCAGTGATTTTAAGATTCTTTTAAGAACTATTTTTATGAAGTTTATATAGAGACATTTAACTGTAAAATACAAAACTTACACCACTTTGATGATATATTTTATTAAAATTTTTGCGTGATAGGTTGAGGAAGGGATTGGAGAATAGTAGCAAAGTTTAATTTTTGGTAATATAAAGGGATTATACTAAATCCCTATTTGCGCGTCCAGTTGAAGGGTGGGATTATCAAGTACCAGGTAGTTAAAGACCTTTAACGCAACTATACTCGATTTGAAATTGGTTGATAGTAATAAATCATTAAA
>CAJUYI010007359.1:12129-24362 GCA_910591695.1 Galerucella pusilla
GATAAGAGCGCTTTTGACTATACAACAGATTTTTGTGATGTATTCACCAAAGAATATTTTCAAAATAATTATTCTAAACCCATTAATCTTTTCCAAAAAAACATTCGTATAACAGAAAATTGACGATTCTTGTGACTTCAAGGTTCAGCTAACATCAAAATATCTACAGTAACATTTTCAAAATAAATGAAAAAAGTTATAGTCAAAGAGTTTGGAGAAAAATAAACTCTGTCGCTTTATCCGGTAGACTAATTTCATTACTTAAGACAAGTGGTGCTCAAAGTATATAAAATTAAAGTTATACTTCTCCGACGGCTGACCTGGATCTAACAAAGAGTCGTCACGAGAGCCATTGACAGTACCGGAATAATTGTGATAGAAATACATATAGCGTGTTCAGTAAGTTTAACTTTCACTATCTATCTTATTTTTATTTGACATACGTCAAAGGAAAACACAGGACGACGAAATAATTATTGATTTTTTTTCATAATTGAGTAATTAGACCTGTAAAATTGAATTCAATCTATTGTATAGGGCAAACCTAAATATGGGTTTGGTATTTTGGTATACACAAGAGAGTTTATCCGATAATGAAATTTTTTTCCCAAAAATGGATGACTAAATTATTTATTTATGTTCGCGGTAATGTTCTATACAGTACGCGAAAACTCTATTCAATCCATTCCATTTACACAAGTACAACAAGGAAAATATGAGAAAAACTGCTTGAAAGAGAGAGAAGAATCATTGTGGGGAGTTTGCGATGGGCGTATCGAGTTCATCCAGAGGCTGGAAAAATGTTCATCGCCCCCCTATTTCAAAGGTTATTTTTGTCTCGTTATCGTTGACTTTTTTTCGAAGTCATGCACAATAGGTAAAACTGAACAGTTTCATCCGACAACATTGTCCTTTACAGAGAGAATTCACATTTTAACTGCTATTCCTAGGTCTTTCCGCTACAAACGTTGATCACTAGGAAGCGCATGCCATTGTATTTGAAAATGAAGCATTCACAATATGCCTCCATTAACATTTAACCTGCGAAAAAGTACAAATTATAAAATTGTATTTTGGAGGTCATTCGGCTGATGCAATCGTTAATTTGTTTATTGTGGCATTTGAAAATCTCGCAATTCCTTCAAAGTCAACAATTTTGAAAATAATTAGTAATTTCGAGAAATATGGGTGTGTTTCATACTGTAGAAAATGCCAAGTCTCGGAAGATCCAATCGAACGTCCAATAAACGATGAAAGGCAAACTAGAGAATTAAATGTTCATTCAGCAGTTGTAACAGGACAACCATCTTCTTCAAGACAAATTGCTGAAGAGGTTAACATGGATAAGATAACTGTACAGAATATTTTAAAACGGGACGGGTACCACTGTTACAAGGTTCAGACAACACAGGAAATATTTCCCGAGGACAATATCAGACGAATGGATTTCTGTGAGGAGATGATGGAACGTCAAAATGCTGACGAGAACTTTTTGAAAAATATTTTATTTACGGATGAGTCAACTTTTCCATTACACCAAAAACAGTAGCATTTACCAACATGCATTTGAAAGAGCTGATAATTCAAATGAATTGAGGGTAAAAATACAGCACGTTTTTGCCAGCATTGCGCCAAATAGTCTTAGAGATATGAGATCAAATCTTTATCACAGATTTGGTTATTGTCTGGCACAGCAAGGTGGTTCATTTGAGCACTTAATTCATTAAAATTATGTTCACCTTTGGAATGGATTTTTATTTTAATTTTTTCAAGAAGTTTATATTTTACGTTTAGAATAGGTGTAGGTACACCGAGAAAAAGATTTATTTGTGACAATCAAAATCTTATTATGTCAAATAAATATGATTTTCCATATGGCCTAACTAATATTTAATTTGTCGTTGAGAAAGGATTTGTTTCAAGTTCGGGAAGTAATATTGTTGATGAATAAAAACATATTCATTGTCATCAATAAAATTCAATATATTTATCATAACCGAACCATAATTTTCATAAACATTATATTGCCTTATAGTGAAAAAATATATTTCCCTAAAAAACCGAATTATTTATGGTATTGTCTTTTGTTCATGGAAGTTACCTACATGCACTATTCAATACACTTTGAAATGTTTCTAAATATTTAGAAATATATTGAAAGTTCACGATGTATTAAGCAGTATGGGTAACTTTCATACGGTTCTCACAAATATTTGTCTAAGCCGTTTCCAGACTATGTCGAACAACATTTCACTTGCTTGTTACTTCTACCTACTTGAATATAATTGTCATTTATTTCCTTACCTTCAAAGATACCTCACAATTCTAGTAATCGCCATGAGTTTAACAATTCATTCATTCTATCAATAAACTTATTTTTGTCCAGAGCACTTTAACCACATACTTCACAAAAACAAAATAATTAGTAAAATTGCAAAAACTGATCTATTTTCACATGCAGACTGACGCCCAACGTATACAGGTGGTGACCGTTACCGAATAATAGGAAGGGTGGGGTGAGAATTCTTTGTTTCAATTGCCACATAATTTGTAGGCTAATGTGATTTCTAACGGGTGAAGAAATATGTGATTTGTAGCAAATAAGTTTTTTTCTTGTAACAATAAATGTACAATTATACTGAAATAATTATTTTTTCGGTATAAAGTAGATCTTATTTGGGGCTAATAATCTATAGGCTTATTTAAGAAATGTAAATTTTTGTCTAAACTTTCAAACTGCCCACAATTATTCTTCTCTCTTTCAAGCAGCTTTTCTCAAATTTGCCTTGTCGTACTTGTGTAAATGGAATGGATTGAATAGAGTTTTCGCATACTGTATATCCTTCATCAATTTTCCAGTCAATTTTCCAGCCTCCGTGACGTTTGAAAGTTTGAAAATCTACGAAAACAGTGACCCGTGTATGCGCCAGATTAAGTTAACTTTGGAAAATAAGCACATGTCTCCAAAGGTATGAATATATCTACCATGATATAACGAGGCTCAATTTGAATGAACTGATGATTCGTGTATCATTAAAAAAATATTCGACAAACAAAGACGAGCTTTTAAAACATTATTTTAATACATCCGATAAAAATGGAGATAGAACAATACAGAACAGCATGAAATGGTTTTGACAGAGCTTATCGAGTTTAACTTTTCTCATAGATACCTAATAAAAATCAAAGTCGTCTTTTTGCACTATCATCGTATTAATTATAAGTGATCGATTTAACATCTAACCCAAATATTATACCTATTAATAGATTCACCTTAAACGCGTGTACCATATAACCTTCAAAAAACAAAGAGAAGCTCGTTAAATTTCCAACTCTAATTTCCTTAGCCGGTAGAATCAGTATAAATACATAGATAATTTGGAAAATATCGAATTTCTTCCTATACCGGTGTAGAATACGGCTTTTTTCATAGTCGCTCCAGATTGATAGATAGATAGATCTGAACTCTAGATTATATTCTCCAGCCTGACTCTTTTAAAAAAAGTCCATTAGCGTGGAGACTGAACCTTTCATATAGCTCTCTGCCAATGGCTATTCTTAGCCTAATGCAAAGAACCGGACATTTGCCGGGCTATCGCACTGATATAGAATGTGTGCGACCCACTTCTTTGTTACCAATCTTGTTATGGTTTTTGCAACGCCGCAGAAGGGTTCCGGCCCAACGAATGACATTGATGAGCCTTGTTTGGCCATTTCATCCGGTTTTTCGTTGCCCTTATGACCGTCGTGTCCCGGTACCCAGGCTACCGTAACATTGCTACGCTCACCCAGTGTGTTTAGGGCCCGCACACAATCCCATACTAGCTTATAATTAACCTCTACCTTTAGCGCTGCTTGGCTGTCTGTGAAGATATGGCAATTGAACGATATGTTCACTTCTGCCTTTTAATTTCTTTCACACAGTGGTGAATCGCCGTAATTTCCGCCTGGAAAATTGTGACATTCCTTGATAGGCTTACTCACTTTAGCTTCAGCTTTTAGTCGCTGCAACCAATAAAGTTATTAGCGACGAAAATTATAAATACATGTACAAATTATATTACGTGTTACAATCTGGTTTCCTTAGATTAGATTAGTTTAGATTAGAATAGGAGTGGCTCTTTGTCCTATCCCACTGCGACCTTTGCAGATCTATTGTGGTCCTCCCTATATTTAGAGCTTTATTTTTTTTATTAGACCTAATAGCCTGGATACCACCTCCTTTGCGTAGCTCTCTGCCCTCGGTTTTTCTTCTCCGAGTAAGTGAAACCGCACCCTTGCTAGGCCTTCGCACTCACAGAGTATGTGCTCCATGGTTTCGTCTTCTTCCTGGCAGAACCTGCATAGGCTGTCATCTGCCAGGCCAATTGTGTGCATATGTTTCCTCAGCCTACAATGTCCGGTCAGCATTCCCACCATCATCCTCGTCGTTTCCCGACTTTGACATAGTAGGTCGTGTGACAGTTTTGTCGAAGGGATTTTAAGGAATAATTTTGCGTGTCTTTATCCTGGGTTTTCATACCACCAGCGCAACGCCTGGCTGTTTATCCATTTGTGGATGCTCTCTTTACTTAGGCATTTTGCAATTCCACAGGCTCTGGTCCTATCATGACCTCCGTTGCTCCCTGCTTGGCTAAATCATCAATCTTTTCATTGCCTTTTATTCCTTGTTGGCCTGGTACCCAGGCTGGGGTCACTCAATGATGACTGCCTAATCTGTTTAGGGCCTTCCTACACTCCCACACCAGATTGGATGTTATCTTATATGAGCGTATCGCCTTAAGTGCTGCTTGGCTGTCCGAGTAGATGACGATTCTTTGGTTATCGACCTCCTGTTTCATCAACTCTTCTGCACAGCATTGCACCGCCAGTAACTCTGCCTGAAAAACAGTAGCATGTTTCCCTAGGCTTAAAGAGATTATGATCTTCTCTTGTACCCTATATATTTCGGCTCCTACTCCGGAGTCTGTTTTCATACCATCAGTGTACCAGTTGAGATTCGCTGTTATAGGAGGCCCTGCTTCCCAGTCCTTCCTCTCTGGAATGTAAACTGTATAGTCGTTTTTAAAACTATATTGTGGGGCAATCTGATCCGTTGGCATTCCCAGTATTGGATCTGCCTCTATTACTTCATATAGCTCTTTGTAGACCTTACCGTGTTCTTGGCTTATCGGAGAAGGTCCCTGTAATAATCTGTGACTAACAGATCTTGCATTTCCTTGAATGAGAATATGTAGTGGTGGTAGGTTTACTATTACCTCCAGGGCCGCAGTCGGAGTCGTTTTCATGGCCCCCCGTGATACTTAAGCAGGCCTGCCTTTGAATACCACTTAGCTGCCTCTGCGCTCCAATCTGCAGTGTCCTGGGCACCAGACAACTGATCCATAGGTTATCATATTGGCCTCACAACCTGTGTATATAACCATTTGGTCATGTTGGGATTTAATCCCCAATTCTTTCCACACATTTGCCTGCACCTTCCAAGGGCGATTCTGGCCTTGTGTGTGGTTTTTTCAATGTGGGAGTTCCATGTGAGCTTTTGGTCAAATATCATCCCTAGGTATTCAACTTCTTTCGCAAATGGAATTTCCACTCTGTTAATTTGCGGCTTTTGTAGACCTTGCAATTTTCTCTTTTTTGTAAACGGTACTAGTGTAGTTTTGTGGGGGTTCACTGCCACTTCTTCCTCCCTACACCAACCACATACTATATCAAGCGCCCTTTGGGTGCGCTCTGATATTGTGTCTGGAAACCGTCCTCTTATGGCGATAGCAATATCGTCCGCATACCCAAGGCACTGAATACCTTCATCTGAAAGCCTTACCAGAAGTGTGTCTACTAGAATCGCCCACAGAAGAAGCGATAAGACGTCTTCTTGAGGACAACCCTTTTCCACCCCCGCTATTATGGTTGCCTCCCCCAGGGTGGATGTGATTATCCTATTCCCTAGATTGGCTGCAAACCACCCGCAGATGATGGGTTCGACCCCTCTTCTTTCCTTACACCTTGTTATAGAGATAGGAGAGGCGTTATTGAATGCTCCCTCTCTATCCAGAAAAGTAGCTACTGCTATTTCCTTGTCGTCGATCGACTTGGACAGTAGCCTGTTTATTAGAGGGTTAATACCTATATCTAACTAACAGTTCTGCGTCCATTTGCTCACCCAAAACGATTTCCAAATTGTTTGGTACCTTATTTTGTTTTTTTGATAACAGGTATTTGGAGCAATCACATATTATGTGCCTCACTGTCAAGTCCGTGTTATGCATACATTGCAGGTTGGTTTGTCTTCCTTTGCTATTAGAGACTTATCGGTTAAATTGGTGTGCCCTAATCGGAGTCGATTGATTTTCACTTAATCCTCCAGTCCAGTTTTTTGTCGCAATTGCTTCACATCGCGGTGTAGAAATAGTATATTACACTACAAGGGCAGAAAGTTTGAGATTCTTACACTGTGCGCAGTTCATGGCTCTCAAACTTTGAGTGGTATGAAAATGAAGTTCGACTTTTTTAAACAAAACTATCGATATTTTTTATTAAATCAAAGCCAATTTGAGAAAATTAAAAGTGCTTTTGAGCTTATTTTTCAACGACCTTTCCAAATCTGTTATTATTTTTTATGAGCGATTAATGGTAAAAAACTCAGCTCGCGTTTTGAAGTTTTGTACAGGAATCCCTATGTCGCATCTTATGAATAACATAGTGTATATGTTTATATTATATACTGCTACGAAAGAAAAAGGGTGCCCTATCGTCTCGAGCCTAGAGCGCCCTAAGACCTAAATCCGCTACTGGCTATTGGAGAACTGATTTCAGGATCGTGATGTAATTTACTGTGAGATTTGTTAATCCTTGGGTACATTCATATTTATATTTAATTTGATTTATCATCAAACAGTTAAATTATTTCCGAAAAATCGTTTGTTTATATAAAACAAAGGAAAGGATATTTGATCTCATAATGACTTCCAGAGAAAAAAAGTGAATTTGGCAAGCGTTGTATTGCACTGTCATCAGCTTAAAGAAATATTATATTTCAAAGGGATTTTTTAGGAAGAATGAAATGTTTAACTGAAGTAATCTAAGATGTATTAAACATAGAAATATTTTTACATAAAACAAGATGTTTTATTGGAAATTGATAATACAAAAAAAGCGAAATTATAAATAAAAAGCGAGAAGAGTATATTCTGTATCACAGCTAGGTTGAAAGTTCGATGCGAGGGGTAAGATCCGAGCGCGAGCCGAAGGCGAGCGTGAGGGATCACCGGCATCACGAATTTTCAATCTAAACGAGTAGCAGACTATACTCACTCCTCGATCAAAGATTTTAAGTATATAAAAGATAATTTTTCTTCAAACGACAAGTGGTAATGTAGTAAAGGAAATAAGCTGAAAATTCAATCTTGTTATCTTTATCAAAAAATTTGTTTTCTTTTATTGTTTTATCTCGAATAAAATTATGCAATATCTGTTAAAATATTTTATCTACGACCACCTTTAAAATTAGTCATTTACGAACCAAAAAAAAATGTGTGAAATCATACATTATACATAAGTTGAAAAGGGTGCGTAAATGAACAACGCTTTTTACATGGGACTTTCATCATAACACCCAACGGCGTGCGAAAATGACCAATGCTTTTTAAATGGGGTTTTCATTTTAACACTCTTTTTAGCTGAGAAATCGATAAAGGTAAAATAGGGCTTAGCGCTGTTTATATATAGTTGCGTTAAAGGTCTTTAACTACCTGGTACTTGATGATCCCACCCTTCAACTGGACGCGCAAATAGGGATTTAGTATAATCCCTTTATATTACCAAAAATTAAACTTTGCTACTATTCTCCAATCTTCCTCAACCTATCACGCAAAAATTTAATAAAAGATATCATCAAAGTGGTGTAAGTTTTGTATTTTACAGTTACATGTCTCTATATAAACTTCATAAAAATAGTTCTTGAAACAATCTCAAAATCACTGGTAAATTGGCTGGTATTATGCCCTACCTTATTAATATTAACAACCTCTACTCTTTTTTTTATAATATCGTTACATCAAAAGTAACCTATGACAATTTAATGACTGATATTCAATATTTATTATTCATAAAACTGAAATATCTTTTTATAATCATACTATTACACAAGTATTTTCATAGGGCGTTATTTTTCAAAACCTTAACAAGCACTTAAGACCGTTTTACTAAAATTCCTTTTGCAATTTCAAGCGAGTTTATTATGTCATATCGTATCAGAGAATATTGTATAAATTTTCTTTTGATTGATGTGATATTTCTTGTGTATACTATTTTTACTAAAGTGAATCTCTAGACATAGGAAAAAAGCTAAAATCACTATGCAAATGCACACCATTGGAATTGAAAATCTCTCTTCAAATGACTTTCAAAAGAGTAAAAACGAGGTGAAAAGAACTAGCTTTATTAGACTTGATGCTTACACTGAAAAAAATGTCTAAACCAGACAAACAAGGGTTTTGAAATGCTCTATTCTATCTTTTAGTAATATATTTTGTCGAAACTTTGTCATAAACATCAGATGATTGATGAGAGCGTTGTTTATTTTGTGTAAGGACCCATGCTGTAATATAACCTGTTGAATAAAGAACAGACTGTCAGCAATATTTTGGTCTTAATGAACTTTTTTCATTTCCTAACAATGCAGCTCTTTGTACAAAATTTTAATAATAATCTTGATGTACTGATGTTTACAGATCACTGATAAAAAAGTGAAACTAGTACCTTCCTCCTCAAAAATTAAAATTTCCGTTCAGGTTTTTCCTTTTTAACTATCTTTTTGGTAGCAAACTTGTCTAAAACATAGTGGCCAAGCTCAGGATCCGTGTCATCAATAAGTTCATCATCTTCATCAGTCCATTTGAAAAGCTGTTTCTTCCAAGTTTTTGTAGCTTTTCTTATTGTTGCGGCTACTTTAAATCCTAGATACCTCGTTGTCTTTGGCCTGAGTACTAGGCCACTCAGATCACAAGGTGGTAAAGAGTTCATCAAAATACAATCAGAATCCTGCTTGGGATCATCATCATCATCATCATTTTAATTATTCAACCAACCTGAGCAGGTACATTACCGTCTTTGATCTGGCTGCAAGACAGCTGATGAATCAACCTGTTGTAAAAAAGAACATACACATCCTGTCAGATAGCCAGGCTGCTCTTTAACTACTGAGCTCGAACAGAATAAAATCCAATCCGACACTCTGGCAAAAAAGGGATTAGGGACTTTATTTATTGGACCTGGAATTGCGGAAAGCACTGTTAGATCAGCCATAGCTATATGGGCGGAGAGGTAAACCTACACGTACTGGGCAGACAGACGAGTACAAAAAATAAGCAGATCCTGGAATGGAGTAGAACAAACCTATGCATTCTGACGGGACTACTTACAGGACATTGTAGACAAAATTACCACCTAAAGAAGATGAGCCTGGTTTAGACCTCGGACTGTAGGTTCTGACGAAACTGCGGAGCACACACTACGCTCATGCCCAGCCTTGGACAGGATAAGGTATAAACATTCGGTTTTAGTACCTTAGAGCCGAATGACTTCAAAAAAGTATCACCAAATATAACTATGAACTTCGTCAAAAGCACAGGTGAATAGTAATCCCTAGGGGTGAGCCACAATAGATCTAACGAAGGTCGTAGTGGAGGTGGCGAGAAGGCCCCACTCACATAGAACATAACCTAACCTAATTCTTCAACAGAATAATTACAAAATTTAAGTTTTTAAAACGTGAGATATTTTCATTTTGCTTTTTTTAAAAATATTATGAAATACCAAAAGATTAAGATACATTAAATTTTAGTTACTACTTGTTACTTTTAATATAACCACTGTACATCCGACCACTACAAAGAAGTATAACTGTAATGACTCGTTAAATTGTTAAGATCGAATTTGAAGGAAGTAGCTCCACTGTATGTACGTACACATAACGAGAGTAGTAATTGAAGAGGATGATCCCAACTAACAATTTAAGTCATAAATACTCTAGTCTTAGGAACTATAACTTATCCTTGTTAATAATTTCGTGTTTTTACGAAAATAATACCTTTATCGTAAGAACATACAATAGAGTGAATTTATAAGGTCAATAATAATTTACTTAGAGTATTACCTATAACGTAACAGTAACAACTAAAGTTATTTTTACGCAAACATTCCTCTTAGAATCACTTATACATTATTTTTACTTATAAGTATAATTTTGGCGGTAATAATCACCATTAGTTTCACGTAAATATTACCTATAAGTTATTTTCACTTATACGTAAAATTGCTGTGTTTATAATTACGTTTCTAATTTTACTTTACAACCCGAATGCTTGTGTTTATGACGTAAATGTTTCAACAGTTTATTACTGATAGGTTTGTGACTTTGGTCAGATTATTGGTATTTTGCTGGGAATCGTTACTTCAAAAATTACTTTTTGGTTTTTTTACCTATATGAGACATATTCAAAAGAACTACAAAGTCACAATTACCGAATAAATTAACCATGAAGTGAATTTAACTTGAGGGTCGTTATTTTTTTGGACGCCATAATGATTATCACTTTCAATTTTGTGTAATTCAAAGTTATTGTCGAAATTATACTTCGACCTACTTTTAAGTTGAGAACATTGTTGATATATCGTTTTTATGACTAAACTGAATGTAAGAAAAGTCTTTGTCGATATTAAATTAATTTCTAGACCGAATTACGCTAAACATTTTCATAGAAAAACTGATTATTTTGGAGGCTAATGATAAATTAAGAGCTAAAAGTAGCCATATTATCAGTAAAGTATGCCCGGTTTATGTTTTCGAAGTTAGGGACCTCTGAAATGAGCGTGTTTTACTTTGTATTATTTACCAATATTATATTATAGTGATTATGTAGAGCAAGCCACCATAGTTTGGGAGCTTGGATCAAAACTATAAAAGATAAAGAAATAAAATGTTGATCCACGTATCGCCGAGGAGGATAGAAAATATGTTGTCAGAATTACTACTTTATTACGTTATTATGACGTCGTTGAAACGGTATTATTACGTCTTTGTGTCCGTCACTGCAACGTTGTCACGACGTTGTAGTTACCACAAATGTAGTGGTAGTGGTTACGTGTTAACGACGTATTTAGAACGTATGTGTGATGTGTGTGATTTTTGGGGTGACATTCACTGAGACCTAAAAGGTCTATTGTGCCCATTTAGAACGTAACAACGACTAGTAAAAATAACCTGAAGGTTGACTAGATAGTCAGTTTTACGGTTTTACGACTTAAAATGTTAGTTGGGATGATAGTGTATTGAAATGGTGTAAGGATTTATCTCGACTTTACATGAAGTGAAAATTACATTATAAAATTAAACTAGAAACGATAATATGCGATATTTTGTTTGTTTTTAATGGGAATTAAACTAGAATATTATTTTTTCTCCTTCCCATATTGTAAACGAGGCATTTTGACACTGTTTTGAAGGACATAAAAGCCAAAAAGGTATCTTGCTTTTGACGACTGGTTTTAAGTCAACTTACCACCCTTGGATGGTAATCATTCATGCCAAGTTTTCTGTTACTCTTAAAGTAGTGCAGGAGACTTCTGGCTTCGATATATTCTAAAATTAACTTGTATCTTCCTTTTAGTTGTTGACGCTTCCCTCTACATAACTTTCTGTTTGCTTAAGCCGGGTCTGATTGAATATAACTATTGGTTTGCAGCTTTAAAGTCGAGGTCAAAATAGTTATTTATTATACAAGTGCGTGAAGTTATACTTTTGCCCACGAGCTGCAAAAATGCAAGGCACGAACGTAGCGAGTGCCTTTTCGCAACGAGTGCGCAAAAGTACTCACGCACAAGTGTCCTACAAAACTTTATTTACGACCACATGAAGAAAAAATAAAAAAATGTGCTCTGAAGGTGTTAAAAAACATAAAAATGAATTTTCTATAAACAAATACTCAACGAATTCTAATTTCAGGTGGTGTGCAAGCCGAAGAAATGCATTCCTGTCAAAGTTCTTCCATTTAAAATAAGTATGTAATTGAAATTTTAAATATAACAGAAAATATTTTCCACTATGTCTGACACTTCTGTCAAATTTACTGACAGCACAAAAGTTTATACAACAAACGACTAAATTTAAGGCAACTCGATTATTACGCAGCTTTCAATAGTATGATACATAGACTTTTAACAGTTCCATTGAA
>CAJUYI010007360.1:0-12232 GCA_910591695.1 Galerucella pusilla
TTTGCATTATAATTAGTTGTGGTGAAGGGTGAAATTGATTACCTTTTTTCCTTCCTCTATCTTACCCTATAGCGATTTCACCGATAACATACGGACTTACGAACCTGCCCGTGCATAAGGTAAGATTGAATTTTTTTTATACAGTCCGCTAATTATATATTTAGAGAGAAATTATTCTTTGTGCCATATCAATTTCCATTTTTTTTTTGCGCGATTGATCTTTTTTGTTTATTTACAGCATCGGTTGTCAGGACGGTAGGTTGTGTTTACTGGTTTCTAAGTTTAACACAAAAATGAGTTATCCGTATTTAATAAAAAATTGCAAGCTTTGAAACAAATTGAATCCAACTGTGTAATCCTTTGAAGAATTTTATGAACTATTTATTTATTATATGCATTGTATTTTCACACATCTGGAAAAATACCGTCAAAAATAGAACAAGACAATGTCTGTCTGATGTTATAAGCTATGGGAGATTTAAAACAATATAGAAAAGAACGGGTTTTGTTAGAAAATTGTTTTTTGAAGGCAAAAAAAGAAGAGAAGGTACGTCTGCATCCTATTTTGAGCGACATAACATCTCCCGATTGATAGGTCGCGCTTGCGCGTAATTTAAACATTGTTGGAAAATGCTAATGTTCACTATATATCTTTTTTGTAACTAAGTATTTTTTTTGAGAAAATAGTTGCCAATATTTGTGACAGAGTAACCAAGCGAAATGAAGACAAAATATGTGTTCTTTCGGGAAGCTCTACTCCCTTAGTCAGGAGTACCTGATGTAAAATAAACTTGTAAGCAATATTGCAATAGAACAAATTGTAAGTATGTCAACAAAAAAAGGGAAGGGAGTTACGACATCACAATGCCATGACACCTACAGAAAGCTGACACCTTTACTAGGAATTCTAACGCTATCTATAATGCACATGTGAACCTTTATTATTATATATTTTCAGTTTCTGTCTAACCATTCTAACGAATAGATGTAGATACTTGTAACTTATATCAAATAAATTCTTTTTTAAAAAGCTGTTTCAGTTTCGAAACACTTATCTAGGGGGAAAATGAAATGTAAATTGATAAGAAATAAAATAGTGAAATAGAAATTGAGTACTTTACAGAAAAAAAAGGTGAAACGTGTCGTGGGACACACGGAAGGAACTTTAGTTCCTTTTAAGCAAAAATTATGTAATACATCTGACGTTATAGATAAACGATTTGCATATTCCTCGGTGATAAAGTAGTAAGCAAACCAGACTCTCACGCGGTAGACCCGGGTTCGATTCCCCGTGAAAAAGTTTTTTTTATTGTTAATTTTATTTTTAAATAATTATTCTGCTTGATATTAATAACGACAACAGGTAGACGTTTAAAATATTTAGCAGAATATTCATTATTATAGATAATGGTACGGTACCCTTCATGAGGGAGTCCGACTGGCAACATCTACTTATAACAGCATCGTATATTTAACTTTTTCAGTACCGACTTTTTTGGTTTAAATGTACTTAAATGAGTTCAAATAACTCTCTTTATTCATTAAAATAAATATATCATACATAGGTAGGAAAATTTATTATGCGTACATATGTATCCAAAAGTACTTAACAAATATAAATATTATCGCTGATGAAAGGCAAGAAAGCAATTTCTCTCCTTTTGAAGGCATAGATGTATATTGCACTTCTGGCATTTCCATCTTGACTTTCCCCCACAACCAGGATTTTTGCACCTTAATGGTAAAGGTAACTCTGGATGCTCAGGAAAATGTCCAATGTTATCATATTGCACTGGAGTAAGAGGTCTAACTTCAACGTTTCTACGTTTTGTTGGCACTACTGGCCTAGATGTACCACTTGATGGTCTTCCCCGTTTTCGGTTGTTGCAAGAGTTGACTTTTATGAGCGATTCGCCAACTTGCATCCTAATATGTAGAAGGTCCATAATATCTTTTTTCGGAATTCCTAAGGTATGCATGTTTTGTTTATACTCCAACCAGGAGTTTGTTAGTGCCATGTCAACTGCATGAAACATTAGTCGAATAGTCCACTTTTTACACCGACTTTTTGTTCTGTAGAAAGCAATAAGAGCATCTGCTAAATCTATGCCACCCATAGACCTATTGTACTTTTGTATAACTTCGGGTCGATTTACGTCACTGAACGATTTTGTTTTTTTATCCCAGCGTTTCACAATGTCTTCTTTCCCAACACCAACAAAGTTGGATACCATAATCACTGGCTTGGTATCTAAAAATCTGGTTACTACAATTCCATCTGTAGAGATAATTTGTTCCGTTGATCCTCTCGTTTTTTTCAAAAAATCCTTTACGTCAGTTAGGGGTGGTTTAGAAAACCTATTGAGCCTAGCAGTACCAGCAAGAAATATTGATTTTTGATTGAGAATTTGTAGAAGATGATAGCTCGTAAAATAATTGTCACAGTACAATAGGTAATAATAATAATAATAATAATAATATCTTTATTGCTTCAAATTGATACAAATCAATATAGCAAGAAATCCGGAACAGAGTCTATAAATAAATACACAGTTCATGCGGCAAAATCACAATGAAAATAAACAATAAAAGAGCGAAAACAATATTTGTGTAAAACCCAAGCTATTCGTTTATAATAAATGAACGAATTTTGAGTACGCCAATAAAATAATTCGAAATTTGCCTGAAATCCGCCAAGGAAGGAGTATTTAATAAGGCAATGAAATCATCAAAATTATGCAGATTTTTAATAATTTGCACTCTAATACAATCATACATCCTGCATTGAAGCACAATATGTTCAAGTGTTTCATTTTGACGCGAGTTGCACAGAGTACAAATTTCTTCTTGATTAATGGTATAAATACTTCCCTTATACGTTATTCTAACAAAAGTCTTCGAACATAAACGGATCTGACAAAATATTCGAACTAATTTAATCGGCAGTTTACTAGTTAGATAATCTGCAGGACCTGAATTGACTGTTAAATGTTTATATATTACACAGTAATTACTATTAGCAAGGCGTTGTAAGTCGGAACTATACAATTTTTGTTTAAAATTCTCAAGAATTGCATCGTAATGGCTTTTTAGTGAACCAAAAGAGAGGTTATTCCACATGTCATTCAACCCGAGATCTATAAAAATCTGTTTCATTTGTAGGGCCCAGTTATAGCAGGGGTTGTCAAAGTCCTCTAACTCTAAGAGCCTGAGAAAGACAATCTTTGGCAATCTAGTGTTTGCAAAAGAAAACATTTTTAATAACCAGTTGAGGCACAACTTAAATACCGTATAATCAAGCATAACAACACCCACCTCAAGGCGTACTAAATAATCAGGAGTGTTTAGCGGTAATAGGAGCAATCTTTTGAAAAAACCAACTTGGGTTTTTTCAACAATGTTAAGATAACGCAGACCCCAGACAGGGACCGAGTTGGCAAGTGTATTAATTACTATGGAATGATACAGGGTTATGCGCGATTGCCAGGAAGTTGTTTTTGAACGTGAAAGCATATTCATGACAGCACCTATGGCTTGTTTGCATTTAGAAGAGGTATTCATTGCGTGTTCGCGAAATAATGAAGAACAAGTGAGAGTAACCCCTAAGTATGTATAGTGGTTAGTCATCTCGATTTCTAATTTGTTGAACAGAAATTTGTAATTTCTTGTTATTTTGTGGCCGCCTCTCGAAAAACACATAATTTTAGATTTAGAATTATTAACAGTAAGTTTGTTAAGGCAAGTATATTGTTCAAGGGTGCGTAGCTTCCTAGCCAGATCTATTTCAGAGTCAGCAAGGATAACCAAATCGTCCGCATACAACAGAAGTAACAAATCATTCCTGTTATCAATATTAATTCCGACCATACCAGATTTTCTGAAAAAGTCGTCAATATCAGCAATGAATAGTGAGAAAAGCAAGGGACTCAATGGTTCTCCCTGCAGAACGCCCTCATTTATTTCAAAGAATTTAGAGTATTCATTGTTAACTTTTACACAAAAAGAGGATTTGTCATACAGAGCTCTGACTAGGCGAATAAATTTAGAACTGACACCCAGCTTAAATAATTTTTGCCATAAAAGGGGATGATTAATAGAGTCAAATGCGCGCTTCAAGTCAATAAAAGCGGCAAAGACTCTTCTGCCTTTGCGATGTAGGTGAGTTTGAATGGTGCTATTCAAGACAAAGATGTTGTCCATACAACTTCTGTTCTTCCTGAAACCCGCCTGAATTTCTGGAAGAATATTATTACTTTCAACCCAAGAGTTTAATCTGTTCAACATGATCATATTAAAAAGTTTAATAATAGTGTTAATGCAGGCGATGCCCCTATAATTACTGGGGTTATCGATGGGGCCCTTCTTGTGTACCATTGAGAGCGATACTGTAGACCATTCAGTAGGGAAAGCTTCGTTTTCGAAAACCTTGTTAAACAAACTACACAAAAAAAGACACCAGTTTTGAGGGAAATATTTGAAAAACTCGAAGGGAATTCCATCTAATCCCGGGGCTTTGTTCCTTTTGCAACTGTTAAGCACAGCAAAAACTTCGGATTGGGAGATTTCCGTGTCTAGAAACGGATGCCTAGCGTCCATCTGTAAATATTGAAAATCACATTTCACTGTGGTAAGGGTATCAAAATAAGTTTCCCAGGTTTCAAGCGATACACATGAGATAATCTTATTGGGACGGAATTTTTTTATAGTCCTCCAAAATGTGAGACAGTCATTAGAGTTACTGAGCAATTGAACCATATTATTTTCAAATGCATTTTTTTTTGCTGTACATGTGCTTTTAAAAGATTTTTTCGCCAATAGGTAGTCATTTTTGACTTCATCAGCAAAATTATGTGTTTTACAGATTTTAAGTTTTGACTTAACTGACTTTTTTAAGTTAATGCACTCTAAGTCAAACCAAGGTTTGTTATTATAAGTGAATGGTTTGTTTAAAGTAACACATTTTTTCTTCATACCACAACTATCAGCGGCAAGGTGGATTGAATCACGCATAGCGTGGTAACTTTCTGTATTACCATTGGACAACATTGCTAAGGCAGAGTTGCGCAAAATATGTTGATACCTATCTAGCTGCAAATCATCCCAAATTAATTTAGTTGTTGAGGACTGTTTATTGCTTATGAATGTGTCAGGTATGATAAAGTTTCGTGTTATTTCAACCATTATAGGGAAGTGATATGATGTTACCGGTTCATTATTTAGCACTGCAAAATTTTCAATTAATGAAAGAGAGGCATTAGAACACCAAATTTGATCAACAGTAGATTTACCGTTGGAATTACAAAATGTGAATTGACCCGGCTGATCTTTAACTGATCTGCCATTAAGTATGGTGAATGAGTTGTCATTCATAAACTCAGAGAGTAAGACACCTCTATTATTAATAATTGAATCAAGACTAATTCTTTTGACAAAAAGGCTTGTATTTTCAAAAATCTCCTCTGGTGTTTCACACATAGCACCAAGACGGCAGTTGAAATCTCCTCCAGCTACATACAAGAAATCAGGATATGCCGAGTGCAGCTCGGTCAAAACTATTTGAAGGCTTTCTAAGATATACTTAAGCTCAAAACTAGGTTTAAAGTACACAGCACACAATATAAAAGAGAAACTTTCCAGAGAAATCAAGCAGAACAGCCAATGAGGAGAACTGTGAAGTAACCGAACATTGTAGTGTTTTTTTATTAATATAGAGATCCCCCCACTGGCCCTACCCATTGATTTCTCCTTAATAGCGTGAACAGAGTAAATGTTGAGATCAAAGAAATTTAGGATAGAGTAATCACTATCATGGGTAGCCCATGTTTCGCATAAACAAAATATATCAACATCTTGTGAGAAAACGTCATCGAAATTCCCGATGCCCTCTGAGTTCCAAAACACAATTTTAATTGTTGGATTTTTTTTATATTCCTGGTTGCTATGACCTTTGCTTTTAATTTTATTAATGCCCTGACTTTGAATATCGCTCTTAGAACCAGACTTAGAACTAAAATTTACATTACAACTACAACTTACTCTAATACAATTATTGTGACTACATTTATCATTATATTCAGCTGCTTGGCCGAACCGATGCATTTCTGCAAATTCAAGATACGCATTAGATGTGTGGCTATCTAGTTTTTTGGCAGTCTTTGGTCTGTTCTAGAAGTTTTCATTACTTCTTTGTTTTCGTCATCTTCGGTAGGTGATCTCTCACTTGTGGTTCTTGTGCCTGTTTTTCTTTGTGGTGTCACGCCGAGGTGTCTCTTCCCGTCTTCAATTTCCTGGCTCCTCATTAATTCCTCTACTGTGTATACAGTTCCATTCACTATGAGTTTGTTGTACCGCATAGTTGCACGTTTTCCTAGTTCTCTTGCCGAGATCAAATGTTTTCTAAGCACTTTACGTTGTTCCTGTACATCCCTCGGGAAGTCTTCATTGATGCTAAATTTAGTTCTCTTAAGTTGTTTACTGGCTTTCAGGATGTCAATTCTTTTATTACCATTTCGAAGTTCTACCATTATCGGTCTGATTTTGTTTTCTTCTTTTTTGCCTATTCTTTTAATATATGTATATGTTTATTAGGTTCGTTTTTGATAATTGTGACACCTGCACCCTGCCCATATTTTAAAAATGAAGGCTCTATTTCGGTGGTACTGTCTTGATAGATTAGAAAATCATAAGTCAATCCACTTTCACCACCTAACAAATACAGCTTTACTCCCCATGGATGAGGCTTGTTTTTGATATATTGTTTTATAGACAATCTCCCTTTGAAGGGCATGATTTGTTCATCGATGCAGACATTTGTTTCTACCTGAAGTTCTCTACATCTCTTTAGAACCGATTCAAAAATTGGTCGTACTTTCCACAGTTTGTCGTTGCTCTGTCTGGGTGCTAGATTGTCAACACAATGTATGTGGGTTCGAAGTCTAAACATACGGTTAAGTGTCATTGTGTCTGTAAAAATATCAACTTTTAACGATTTATCCCAATACATACGTAATCTTGGAAATTTTATACATCCTGTTAGAATACCAAGACCAAAGAAAGCTTTTATTTCTTGCAAGTTACATGGTACAAACTTCTCAGTTCCATTTTGCAAAGCGTACATTATACATACATTTGTGTATTGAACTATATCTTCAAATAAACTTTCTGGAAAATATCTCAGGAAATATGTAACTGGATATTCCTCAGAACAGTTTTCATTAGAATTCCGGGATATTTTAGTGGGTAAATGTCTTGTTACATATTGCACATTCTGTAACCATTTTACGTTTTTTTTCAAAGTAATGGAGTCATCATAGTTATATTCCTCTTCAACCTCTTCTTCGTTCTCTATTTCTTCCACATTATTCTCCTCGTCCTCTATTTCTTCCACATTATCCTCCTCGTTTATATGTTCTGAGACATCATCAATCAATTGTCCAACTCTCTGTCTTACTTGGATCTCTTCTTCGTAGTCACTGTCATCACTATCAAGTCCTTCTATGTCAGACAGCCCTTTTTCTAACTCTTCCAGCAGTTCCTTCTCGGTTAAAGCTTTTCTTGAACTCATTTTAATCTGAAATTAAAAATAATACTTAGTCACTTTGGGTACAATTGTACCCATCGAATTTGAAGGACAGTAATCAATTTGAGAAAGTGGAATTTTTAATAAAATATATTTATAATTAGTAAGAACTAACACTATTTTCAACATTGCGCAGAAATATAAACTGCGATTGACATTTATTTGATTGATATTTCAAGATAAAAAGTAGTCTTACCTTGTACCAACAAAGCGGGTGCCACTATATTGCTTATGACAATAAATTTCGTTAAGACTTTTGGTGCCATCTATGTATAAAACGCATAAATATAGTCCTTAGAGAATATAAATTTCGTTACACTAATTTGATTTGAAGATTCCTGTAGTTCTAATACATAAGCATTATTTCAATGGGTACAATTGTACCCAACATGACTGAAAGGGTTTAAAAGGGAAAACGTAGCATTATACAAATTGGATATTCAAGAACTGTACGTTTACCACAAAAAAATTAGTGGAAACATAAAATTGAATTGTTAAATTTTCAATTTGAAGTTATATTACAGTTTATAGAAATTTTTATTTTCTAGATTTTTTTCTTAAGTGGGTCGTAGAAAAAATATGCTGTTCGTCTCGTGTGGATTGTCCATATCGCACTTGAACAATTGCCTACGGCGTCGTGCTCAAACTTCGTCCTCATGCGATATGGCCAACACTAGTTGCACAAACTACTATTCCTATCAAAATATGCCCTTTTACATGTAAAAACAACCTGCCAAATGTCAAATCAATTTATCCATCCATTTTCAAGTTATCGAATTAAAACATTCAAGTTTTTCAAATTTCAACGCCCTGTATTTCGAAAAGTAAATGTGCTAGACCTCTTAATCGCGCAAAAAAAATTATGGAAATAATAGTAAAAATTTAGCCGAACAAATTCAAGTAGATCACCAGAACTGCGAATACCAGCTTTGCATAGAATTTTAATATAGCATCGGTGGTTCAGTGGTAGAATGCTCGCATCCCGGCCGGAGCATATGAATCGCTGCTTCGTAAACGAGAGAGAGACTGAGGAGGCACAAGCACGCAAGCAAGGCACATAACGAAGCAACGTAACATAACGTAGCGTAACGTAACGCGTAACGGTCAGATCTTTTGCGTCGTGACCCCTGGTCGCTCAAACATAACCTGACGTAAAGAACTAAAGTTCCAAAAATAATTATCAAGTGGTTAAACTGAACAACTACTAAACTAAACTAAACTAATAAAACTATTTTTTGCGCGATCGATCTTTTTTGTTTATTTACAGCATCGGTTGTCAGGACGGTAGGTTGTGTTTACTGGTTTCTAAGTCTTAACACGTCGGTAAGTGATTTACTTACCGTTCAGACGTCGGTAAGTAAATTACTTACCGACGTCTTAGCCCTACATACATTTAAGTGGTCCTAAATAATATATTACTTCCTTCATTACACAAAAGGAACAAAATTTATTTATATATTCTCAATGAACAGAACCGAACAGAACAATATAAAAAGTAATAAACAATTTCACCAAAATGCAAATTATATTTTAAACTGATCGAGAAATATAAATGTCACTTTTGACATTTCGTTCATTTCGAAGAAATTTAAATTATTTTATTCGAAATTCGAATATTTCAATACGATCGCGCAAAAAATGGTATAAGCATCTCGAACGTTAAGGGTAATACCGGTCTCCAGCAAAATTGGAGGCTGAGCGTAGCAAATTGCTGTCGACCGGTAAACAACCCTTACCGTTCTTAATACTTAATATACTATAAATAAGTAAAGTGAAATGAAAACTATAATATTTATTATAGAAATAAAATATATCAATAATCAAAATTAATCTAGCTAATTGATTTCGTTAATATTATTGATCTAGTTGGAAACAAAAAAATATTGAAATGGCTTTCTCCACTATATAATAAACGTTTAGTTGTTATTAACGTATCAGTTTATGATATTGTTTATACCAATGTATTCTTACCTTTGTTTAATTCAAAACAACTTTGTTTCAGATTCACTTGAAACAAAAAGCCCCAATGCAAGTAGATGGCGAACCTTGGGAACAACAGCCTGGTAAATTGAAAGTATCATTTGTTAATCGATGCCCAGTTTTGCTTAATCAAAACTAAACAATATGTGTAGGTATTGTACGCAAAAATCTTAATTTATTTAAAGAAAAAATCGTTTATAATTTAATATTTTATTTAGATCTAAAAAGAGAAATAATTAAAGTTCTACCCAAAACTTTGGTGGTTTTTATTGAATGAGTGATTTGAAAACAGTAATATTTTTAGAAATCAATTTTGTAACCAAAACTGTGTTTGATATACCTGGTGTCCCAAGTTATCGTATACAGGTAAAATATCTCGCTCATTTAACAAGATAATTGATAAATGAAAAAACTGCATTGAATGGCATTGAAGTAGGTACCCTCCTAATGGCTTATAAAAAAATGTTTTACATTTGACAGCCCTGTGGTAGCTACCCCTCACTTTTTATTTTCAAACGGCACCCCCTGTATATTGTCATTGAAAATTGAGTTTCGTTCTATTTGGAATACTACGATAGCACATACTTGGTATTTTTTTCAAATAATTATAAGAAAATACTTCTGATGCAATTCAAAAAACGAACACAGCAAGTGTTCAAAATTATTTTTTGCAGAATCCATGCAAGCTGCAAAACGTGTTGAAAGCTTTCTTGTTCAGGGCGTCTGAATCATAGCTGGTGTAACGCTACGACATGCTTCACGAATGCGTTCTTCAAGATTAACCACCCTTTCGGGCATTTCTTCAAAGTTCGGAGGGGTCTACTACTAAGCAAAAATCCTACGCAACAGGGAACCAAAATATAGATAAATTGGGTGACATAAATAAATAGATCCACCTCTAAAAAGCACTACACATCGAATGTTTAATACCAAAATAAATAAATAAAAACAGCACGACCACATTGAACACAGTAGTACTGAATAAATATATAAAACAATAACATCTTTGAAATTTGACACAATACCTATAAATTCCAATAAAAATATACAGATATCTTATACAGTGCTTTTCAGATAAAAGTATCCACCTTTAATAACTTTTGTAATACTGGTATTTAGAAAAAATCCAAAAACACGTCAATTTATGTTGGAAGGGGCAAGCATTATGGCTTATTTAAACTTACTGGAAAAGCCACCCCCTCACCACTAGCAGCATCCCCTTTATTTTTTTAAATTACTTTTCATATTTTTTATGTAAAATTTGGGTACTCCTCTTTGAGCTGATTTCAAAAATGTATAATACTTGTAGGTTAAAGTGGTTAGTTTATGAGATAAACAATTTTTCTTTTAAGAGCACAAATTTTACTTATTTACTTTCACCTTATATGTACTAAAATGGGTTGTACAACAGTTCAAACTCTTTAATCTTTTTAACTGTGCTATTTATTATGAAGTTACAATAAGTGTTCAAAATGAGTACCATTCACTTCCATACAATGGTATAAACTATTTTGAAATGCCTCTCTGACATTGCTTAATACGGCTGGATTTAATTGTCGACATTCATTTTCTATCCTCTCTCGTAAATCATCCAGAGATTCTGGTTGGGTAGCATAAACTTTTGTTTTTAAATACCCCCATAAAAAGAAGTCTAGGGGTGTTAAATCCGGTGACCTAGGTGGCCACTCCATCATCTGCCCCCTTCTACCTATCCAACGAGCGGGGAATGTTTCGTTTAAAAATTGTCGGACAGGCATAGCATAGTGTGGGGGAGCTCCGTCTTGTTGAAATACCAGTAAATCTTCGGAAAGGTTATCATCATTTTCTATTATTGTTGTAATACGTATGTCAACCCCTTCCCTGAGTAACTCAAGATATGATTCACCATTTAAATTTCCGTTGATAAAGAAAGGTCCGACAATGTGGTCACCTAGGATACCACACCAAACGTTTAACTTTTGGGGATGTTGTGTATGGAATTCACGCATAATATGTGGATCACTTTCAGCCCAATATCTACAATTATGCCTACTTACTAAGCCATTTAATGAAAATGAGCATTCATCAGAAAAGCAAATATTGTTTAACAATTGTGGATTGTTATTGATAATTTGCGTCATTGATTCGCAAAACTCTAGACGACGATCAAAATCATCTTCATTCAACTCGTGCACCAACTTAACTTTGTATGGGTGGTACTTGAATTTATGTAGAACTCGGAAAAGTGTAGAAGATGAAACACCGATCGCTCTACTTATTGTTGACAACGATTGGGGTTGTTGAGCCTCTAAGCTGACGCCCTAGAATTGCCACTTGGATTGCTTCGTTATTTACGAGTCCCTCTCGCTTATGCACTTTATTGCAAACAGACCCTGTTGTGGTAAATTTCTCCATCAGTTGAATTACATACTTATGAGTTGCATGTCTTCCGTCATGTAATTCGTTAAATATTCTAGCAGCAGCTCTTGCACAATAATTATTATTTTGGTAGTATAAACCTACAATTTCAATTCTTTCTTGCAAAGAGTAAACCATTTCAGAGAAACAAAATAAATAATGTATCAAATTACACTATCAATAGTGACTACAAATTCTAGTTGACAATGTCAAACTTTAATGAAAAGTAGAGTTTTTTGTTGTTTGGATTTTTTAAGTAGAATAAATAGCACAGTT
>CAJUYI010007361.1:0-12231 GCA_910591695.1 Galerucella pusilla
AAAACCACCAAAATGTCAGATTTTGACAAGTGAAAAAAATAATCACCGTAAGTGTTGTCAACCTCTGAAAAGTCACTCCTCCGTCAAACCGCCCTCGTATTTCATCCTGAGATGATAGATAATTCCAATGACTGGACTCTATGAGGGAGGATGCTACAACTACATTATATTCAACAATTCATCTATTTTGTTCAGATGTCACAACTTAAGTGTCCATCAAAACTTTCCCAAGTTCACTTCTGTTTGTACAACACGTGAAAGGGAGACCAATTTTCACAGAATGAACTTCCTGAGGCAGATTTACGTTTATAAAATCTAAAAATAATCTGATACTTTCTCCTTATATTATGTATTTACTTTGTTTTTTATTCCAGGCAAAGATGAAAACATCGATTTGGAGCTTCGTAATGTTCTACGTGCAAATGAAAGGTATGTAGAGATCCAGTAAATAATATTCAGGATTTTAAAAGATTTAAAATTTCAAAAGTCGACATGGTTTCAGGAATAAATAAAGTATCATTAAATGGGTCTGAGAACTTAGATATACAGAAAATACTCTGCATGAAATAATTAGAGGAGTACATATTTATATCTCGATAATTGTACTCATTTTGAAAATCTAATAATGCTCATCTGATAATGCTCTTGTCAAAGAATCATATTCAAATCACTTCAAAAGTAACAACCCTAGTAACAATTTAGTGAAACTACAATAAATGAAGTAGCAGAGTCCTGGAATAAGCAATTGTAAAAATTTATCATAAGAAGTATCACATCAGACATATTAAAAAAATGTCCACGTCAGCCCTTGCGTCATCCACTGTTCATTCAATCAATATGTAGAAACTGGAGAATATAAAAAACTCATTTGACAGGGTTGTGAAGGGAAGACAATCCGAATTTTGTACCAGTTTTTCGTCCCATGTTTAATGTTCACAGTAGGTGACAACTAAATACTTGTATATTAACTCCGTCGGAACCGTAATATTTCCTTCCACTAGAAAAAGAAACTGGAGGAGCTTCCTAATCTTTTCTATATCCACAAGGCCAGAATATCCTTGTGGACATGTAGGATCTGTTGAAAATATTGAGGCGTCCAAACAAATTTCTATGTGATAATTCTTAGACAAAACAAAACCCATCACCAACAGCAATCACATATAGAGCTATCACTTGTAGTCAAGAGCTTCAGAGCGAACGACACAGTATAAAGATAAGATGGACAACATGGAACCGCGCATGAAAACAGACCAAAGCAGATTGATGGTGGACACACACAGTTTCTGGAAATAGCCTTAGACATATGAGGCCCCAAAACGCAAACTATGTTCTGCTTTATACCGACCTAACTCCGAATAGAAGTGAATGGGTCCTCGATTAGGAAGACTACGAACAGAGTTGGTACACGGATGACTCAAAGCCTCTTCAGATTCTGGTGCAGGTGTATATATGGTCGCAGACCAAGGGCAGTAATAATCACCTGCACATACATCCTCATATGCACCTGTATTTCAGGCAAAAATTCACTCTTTCACATGTGTGGAGAGATTGAAGGAAACCAATGTCACACATGAAGCAAAAAAAAACTTTTTTAGGCATCAAAGCTGCGTAAGAATTACTAAGCATGTGACGTCTAAATTGTTATCGAACTCTCAAAAAAGGACTAGCCTCAATAGGAATAATCAACAATGTGCCGCTACACTCTAAATACCTCTAGAAGATGATGAAATACCAGAGCATATACTTAGTGCCTTCCTTCGCCGCGGCTCCAATTAGGGAACTAATATTTGGTTTGATATCTCTCTCTCGCCCTCAGACCTAATATATCATTATCTAAATGAACTAATCGGCTTTGTTGAGTAGCTGAATATGGAATATGAATAGGTGAGAGTACAAACATAACTTTTATTGGGAAATATTTGATAATAGCAATCAAATTTTCCTGCTGTTTTCATATTTTTAATGCATAGTAGTTTCTTGTTGATAAAATATCATTCACTCTCGTTATATTGACTAACCCCACTTCTACTAAATATCTCTAGTCGCGTGACATGGATGTCCGATGTTGTTTATGTGTTTATACCATGCCATTATTTTTTTCTTAGAAACCCCTGCTATTATACTCCTAGCCTCACCGTAAATAATTTGTCAGGAAAAAAATTATTTTTTTGGATAAACGTAGACTTTTCCTATTTTTCGTTCGTGTAAAAATGGAACAATAGTTTTGGAAGTGATTCACTATTTGATTTAAAACACCAAAATTCATGGTTTAAAAAATGGACCCGACGCAGTCACAAATCGATGGTAGTGGAATTGAGATCCTACTCTTTGGAGAACTTGAGTATTGTTATAAACTCTTGAACTTATGTTTTGTCCCTGCAGAGTATTTTTACTTTTTCTAAAGATATTTATCAACAGTAAAAACACAAGAGCTTTTTTTATCGGATAAATTTCTCTTTGCAACGAAACAGTTTTTCCAATCACTAATTTTACGAGAATAACTGACATGATAAAATCGCGACACCGAAGAAGGAGCGATTTTATCTAATGTCAGTTTTTCGAGCAAATTTAATGATTGGCAAAACTTCGAGTTGAAGAGAAATTTATCTGATAAAAGAAAAGCTCGAGTGTTTTTTGGCAAGATAAATTGACGACAGAATATATGGATGAACAACAACAATAATTATCTTTGTTAACCAAACTTGCGACTCATTGTCATTGTGTAAAAGTGACGTCCGCTTACTAGATATTGAAGAAGAGAAGTTTTTATCGCGATAAAAAAGGATGCACCTTTTTTATCGATGTCAAAGTGACAATAACATTTCCAGGTATATGACATTTTAACATTGGAGTTAATTTTTCAACAGTAAAAACACAAGAGCTTTTTTTTATCGGATAAATTTCTCTTTGCAACGAAACAGTTTTTCCAATCAGTAATTTTACGAGAATAACTGACATGATAAAATCGCGACACCGAAGGTGGAGCGATTTTATTCAATGTCAGTTTTTCGAGCAAATTTAGTGATTGGCAAAACTTTGAGTTGAAGGGGAATTTATCTGATAAAAGAAAAGCTCGAGTGTTTTTTGGCAAGAAAAATTAGCGACAGAATATTGAAATTATAAGTGACCAAACTTGCGACTCATTGTCATTGTGAAAAGTGACGTCTGCTTACTAGATATTGAGGAAGAGGAGTTTTCAAAAGGATGTACCTTTTTTATCAATGTCAAAGTGACAATAACATTTCCAGGTATATGACATTTTAACATTGGAGTTAATTTATCAAAGGTAATACCACGAGAGCTCCAAATTTTATCGATATTCTTTTCTTTTCCACGGAAACCTGTTTATTTGGCAAACATATGAAAACAAACCGATTGATAAAATCACGAGTCCGTTAGGACGAGTGATTTTGGAACTTTAGTTCTTTATGCCAGGTTATGTTTGAGCGACCAGGGGTCGCGACGCAAAAGATCTGACCGTTACGCGTTACGTTACGAAACGTTATGTTACATTTCTTCGTTATGTGCCTTGCGTGCTTGTGCCTCCTTAGTCTCTCTCTCGTTTACGAAGCAGCGATTCATAATAATAAATATGCTCCTACCCGGATTTGAACCCGGGCCGCCCGCGTACAATGCAAGCATTCTAACCACTGAACCACCGATGCTATATTGAAATTCAATGAAAAGCTGTTATTCGCAGTGCTAGTGATCTACTTGAATTTGTTAGGAGAAATTTTTACTATTATTTCCATAATTTGTTTTGCGCGATTAAGGGGTCTAGCACATTTACTTTTCGAAATACAGGGTGTTGAAATTTTGAAAGCTTGAATGTTTTAATTCGATAACTCTAAAATGGATGGATAAATTGATTTGTCATTTGGCAGGTTGTTTTTAAATGTAAAAGGGCATATTTTGAAAGAAATTGTAGTTTGTGCAACTAGTGTGGATATGATGGCCATGTCGCACGAGGACGAAGTTTGAGCACGACGCCGTAGGCGGAGTGCTCAATCGTTCAAGTGCGATACAGACAATCCACACGAGTCGAGCAGCATATTTTTTCTACGATCCACTTAAGAAAAAATCTAGAAAATAAAAATTTCTATAAACTGTAATATACCTAACTTCAAATTAAAAATTTTACAATTCAATTTTATGTTTCCACTAATTTTGTGGTAAACGTACAGTTCTTGAAATTTGTATAGGGCTACGGTTTCATTTTTTAAATATACGATGCTGTTTAAATATACGATGCTGTTCTAAGTAGATGTTGCCAGTCGGACTCCCTCATGAAAGGTTCCGTACCACTATCTATAATAATGAATATTCTGCTAAATATTTCAAACGTCTACCTGTTGTTGTTATTATTATCAAGGAGAATAATTATTTTTTGAAATAAGAGTAACAATTAAAAAAAAACTTTTTCACGGGAATCGAACCCGGGTCTACGGCGTGAGAGTCTGGATTGCTTACTACTCAACCACTGAGAGATATGAAAATTGTTTATCTATAACGTCAGATGTACCTATTACATAATTTTATAAAATCTGAGGTCTCCTCAAATACCCATTTTATTCTGTTTTAAGTATTATTTGTTGGTAATTTGTACGGATTATTTCTTTCAAGTTTATCTTTGTAAATAAATATTCTTGATCCAGTGCGCTTCTATGAGAAACTTTGACAAGTTATTTTGGCGTTTCTTTTAAATTGAAAAAAGATGAATGACGGATACTCAACTCGAATGCTGATTGGTAGATTTCATATACGTTCTAGGATGTATATGAAATTATATCCGTTTAGTTAACTGATGGCCTACATTTCCATTTTGTAAACTGTGCAGAATAGTAGTTTGTGCAACTAGTGTGGATATGGACAATCCACACGATTCGAACATTATATTTTTTCTACGATCCCTTCAAGAAAAAATCTAGAAAATAGACATTTGAATATACTGTAAAATAAATATAACTTGAAATTTAAAATGTTCAACAATTTTATTTATAATCGTACCAATTCAATTTTATGTCTTCACTAATTTTTTTGTGATGAACGTACAGTTCTTAAATGTACAATATGTACAATGTTACGGTTTCCCTTTTTAAATATGCGAAGCTGTTATAAGTAGATGTTGCCAGTCGGACTCCCGCACGAAGGGTAGGTATCGTACCTTTATCTACAATAAATATGCAAAATACGAAATATTTCAAGCGTCTACCTGTTGTTGTTATCAATATCAAGCAGAATAATTATTTAAAAATAAAATCATTAATAAAAAAAAAGTTGTTTCATGGGGAATCGAACCTAGGTCTACCGCGTAAGAGTCTGACATGTTTACCAATCAACCACCGAGATCTATTAAAAGGACATGTCCATCGGTAGCTCCTCAATTACCCATTCTATTCTATTTTTAGTATTTGTTATCAATTTATACGGACTATTTTATTTGTTCATTTTTGTAAATAAATATTCTCAATCCAGTGCTTCTGAGAGAGACTTTTTTGACAAGTTATTTTGACGTTTCTTTAAATTGAAAAAAAGATGAGTGACAAGTACTAAACGCGAATACTGATTGGTGGATTTCATATAAGTACGTTCCAGGATGTATATGAAATCATAATATACGTTCAGTTAACCGATAAGGCCTACATTTCCATTCTTTAAACTGTGCAGGAAATGGATAATATTTATGCGGGTGTAGAAAAAACATTTTTCAATTTTTGATCCAGTGGTGTACATTAGGGGTGGGCAAAATAATCGATCTATCGAAAAACAATCGATTAATCGGGTGATCAATTAATTTAATCGGGTGATTGATTAATCGATATATATTTTTGGAACTTTAGTTCTTTACGCCAGGTTATGTTTGAGCGACCAGGGGTCGCGACGCAAAACATCTGACCGTTACGCGTTACGTTACGAAACGTTATGTTACATTGCTTCGTTATGTGCCTTGCTTTTGCGTGCTTAGGCCTCCTTAGTCTGTCTCTCGTTTACGAAGCAGCGATTCATAATAATAAATATGCTCCTGCCCGGATTCGAACCCGGGCCGCCCGCGTGCAATGCGAGCATTCTACCACTGAACCACCGATGCTATATTGAAATTCTATGCAAAGCTGGTATTCGCAGTGCTGGTGATCTACTTGAATTTGTTGGGATACATTTTTACTATTATTTCCATAATTGTTTTTGCGCGATTAAGGGGTCTAGCACATTTACTTTTCGAAATACAGGGTGCTGAAATTTTGAAAACTTGAATGTTTTAATTCGATAACTTTAAAATGGATGGATAAATTGATTTGACATTTGGCAGGTTGTTTTTAAATGTAAAAGGGCATATTTTGAAAGAAATTGTAGTTTGTGCAACTAGTGTGGATATATGATGGCCATATCGCACGAGGACGAAGTTTGAGCACGACGCCGTAGGCGGAGTGCTCAATCGTTCAAGTGCGATATGGACAATCCACACGAGTCGAACAGCATATTTTTTCTACGACCCACTTAAGAAAAAATCTAGAAAATAAAAATTTCTATAAACTGTAATATAACTTCAAATTAAACATTTTACAATTAAATTTTATGTTTTCACTAATTTTGTGGTAAACGTACAGTTCTTGGATGTCCAATTTGTATAATGCTACGGTTTCATTTTTTGAATATACGATGCTGTTATTAGTTGTCGTTGCCAGTCGGACTCCCTCATGAATTATTTAAGAATAAAATTAACAATAAAAAAAAACTTCCTCGGGGGGAATTTAACCCGGGTCTACTGCGTGAGAGTCTGGTATGCTTACTACTCAACCACCAAAGAATATGCAAATTGTTTATCTATAACGTCAGATGTATTACATAACTTTTGCTTAAAAGGAACTAAAGTTCCTACCGTGTGTCCCGCGACACGTTCTACCTTTTTATCTAAATTCGGATTGTTTGGATGTTTTTGCTTCATATAAACAAGTTTGAGTGATGAAAATAAAAAATTATGCGATAAAATTTGAAGAGCGAGTTGTATTTGGGATCTTGCTTTATTTTTTCTTTTTATTAATTCATTGAATTCGAAGAATAAGGCCCGGTTGTACATTTGAAGCTTAAAATTAAGCTCAACTGAGCTGGGCTTAAAATATAAGCTTAGCTCAACCCTAAGCCTGTTGTAGAAGCATGGTTCAGTAGCATCTCTGCTTAACCTATATTTGCAAGTGTTGGTGGAACTTCTTTCGAACTGACGCATGCGTATGAAGTAAATTGGTCAGCCGTAAGCCAACTTTGTACAACAGCAATCTGACGCTGAACCTGAGTTCACACATGAGCCTTCACTAAGCTACAATTGTACAACCGGCCCTCCTAACTGGAAATATAATCAACTTTCAGTTGTCAATAATGACAAATTCAAAGTAACATTTTGACGTTTCAATGTAAACAAGGTATTATCTATAATGAGGAAGCAGTTCCATCAGTAGTAGGTAATACTGTAAGTACTTCAAAATAATCAGGTTATACATCGATAACTTGTTGCACTATTACAAAGTGTCAGTTTGACAGAATAATCCTCTCGCTTTGCGGTTGGATTATTTAAACTGTCAAACTGACACTCTTTGTAATTATGGAGGAAGTTTGAGGTGTTTGACCGTATTTCTTTTGAAGTACGTATTGTATTTGATAGGATTACTTGTTTAGTAAATATAAACAATTTATTAATTTAGATACAAATCTGTACAATGGAATTCAGAATCCAAAAAGACTAATTTTTGATAAACGGTCAGAATATTGATGTCGATGTGGTTGCTATGGAAACTGAAGTATTGTAAAATTTTTGATTGGTAGAGCTACCCTATGTTAAATCAGGTATTATCGAAATTATACGAGGTAACTTAACTAAATTGATCGTTCTGATTAGTTGAAAATGATACGAAAAAAATATGAGTATAATACCGAATGATTGGCTAGAATAATGTATTGCTATTGGCTAAAACCACCAAAATGTCAGATTTTGAGTCATGCCTAATGGGAGTGTTGGACTTAGCAAACAAGTTTTCTCAATACTAATAAAGGTGGACAAAATCATAATGAGGAATCAATTATTTTTAATATTTTTATTTCGGTTTGAAGAGCCAACTTTTGGATGATTTGAATAGTCAACTTTTGGATGATTTGAAGAGTTCGCCATTTATATTGTGATGTACATACCCTAAAAGAGAAGTTAGCTACATTAGGGTTGACATAGGACAATAACGGACACAAATCAGTAATCAACGTTTTTTAAATTCGTTTTGAAAGATAGGTTATACTTATGTTATATTGCTCTGTTATAGTGAATGACTTAGGAGTTAGTAAGTTCATAGAACGTATAATCAGAAAGTGGCCAAGTTCATCTTTAGGTTTGTGACGTACTTGTAGTGAAAGCTGCAAACATTTAGGAAACCTTAATTCTGGGCTTTTTCCTGCCATATTCGCTTTTCAAATTAATTGTTGCACAAAAGCACTCATATATTTCAATAAAATACCAAAAACCAGATATTGATTGATTTACGATGAAAGGGAAAGTTTGGCTCACTTAACTACATTTTAAAATCGTCTTAAAATATACAGAAAGTCCCAATAAAGTGTCGTATATAAAACTCTCACTTTTTCTCACGGAACACTATGATTTTCACTAAATTTCAATCCCTTGAAAATAAGCTATAGGTCAATGAAGATTTCCTGAACCCACAGTCTGTTTGAAATCGACAGAGATGAATAAAACCTAATTTAACTTGCAAAACCCTTACCTTACTAAAACTACAGGATTTCAAAATGATTGGCATCATAAGTCACATCTATATTCTTTTCTTTGCCTACCCAACTCTATACAATGCCAGTATACACAATCGAAATCTCATCTTCGGGTAGCTTGTTATTGCAGGCATAGCCGTACTATTGGGTAGGGCTGTCAGTATATATGATAATCAATGAAAACCATGATTACCACAATCACCTAATAACATTGACTAAAAAATATTTTTTAGTCAATGCTAATAATAAGTAAGTGCATTATATACAATTAGTTCAAAGGAAATTATTAGATTAGCTCAAGCTCAGTAATGACTGATTGAATAGGATACAAGCATAAATTTTGCTATTGGTGGGAATTGACGCTTTATTAGGTCTTCTAACACCTTGCATGCCTATTTTTTCAAAAAAATATGAACTTTACTTTTGAAAAGACTTAAAAAATCATAAAATTTGAGAGTCCGCCAAAACGCGCTTTACGTCATAAAGATGGCTGCCCCATGGTGTGACGTCATTTGTTTACGTTCTTATTTGTGTATCACGCTCTGAGTTCTTGTGACCTAATTTGTTTCTGAAAGCTTCAAAAATGGATGAAGCCGAAAAAAAATCTCTGTATTCCAAGTATTGCATTGTTCCAGTGAGTAAATCAACGTCTATTGAAACTCCAGACAAAATATTTGTTACTTTACCTGGTGACGCGAGCAAAAATACACTTGGGAGAAGGGCATTACTTTTGTTTGTGAAGACCATTTTAATGTAAGTACCTACTTCTACGCTGGTAATTTTTATTCTTAAATAGTTTGAGGTTATGTACCTATATGTATAGAAATCAACCATAAAAACATCATTTTCTTACGACCACACATCGAAATATGGTAGGTATATATTATATAAATAAAACATAGTTACTACATACTCACGATAATGCTTAAACACCTCTTATTTCCTCTGCATTAAAACAGCTGTTTGACTTTATAAATTCAAGCAGCATAAATGAGTCTACTTTGGGCAAGTTATCAGTTTCTGCTTTTACAAAACCTTCGCTAGCCATATCTTTACTCACAAAATATGAAAGAATCGTCACTGAACACTAAACTAGTAAATAAAATCTTCTTCCGAAAGTTTTAAAATATCCTCGGAAATATCGAATATTTATGTCCACTTTCCACTTTACGTTGACTTTTAGAAATAAAAAAAAGCACACACCAACACGTAATGGTCTCAAACAAACATAAAAATGATATTTTTACGTCGATGAAGCAATTAATAGTTGATTAAAATACAATATAAACAGACAACTACACATAACCTAATGCAATACCGGCCATATTGACATAAGTAAACACAAGAGATATGACATCACACGTATCATCGGTAACGTTCGGAAATCCTCGGGTTGTGGTCCGAGAGTGCATTGAAATTTGAATTTTATTTTAAACTTTGGGAGTAAATTCCAATGGAAACTGGTTTATTTCCTATTATTAGTAATTTTTGATATCATATTCACTATTATAAATTAATATCCAAGCAAAATATGACTATGCATGTAATCTATAATATAAATTCAAACTGGCTTATCTTGTAAATATTGATAGAAGAGAGGAACTGATTCGTATTGTATGGAAGCTTCAATCAATTATTTCTAGCAGCATGCATATTTCATTCAAGCACTTTCAGTTTTAACCTTCAATCTCTCGGTTAGATATCTCTCGTTTTTCTATATCCCGAACAAACATTGGGAAATAACTTTTACGCTTCGAATGCAAAGGCGTCATGGGATCTAATAACTCCTGTAAATAAATAACGGGTTGATTAATAATCGAAGAAAAATCCTCTTTAAGAGATAAACCTTTCGTGCAATATAACTGGAGTAATAACACCATGCTACTGATATCAATGTTTTTGATATTTCACTGTTCTCCACACTGTACTGGGTTTAATTGGCGATAGTTTTTAGGGGAACAATCTCTTAACTACAAATTCTGATATAAAAGAATCTGAAGTGACTGGTCCATGGTAAATGGAGTGAATATGGATGAAAGATATATAAGGTAGAGGATCATCGTCATGTCGGATAGTCAAGAAGCATTGAAGCACTGAGTTCTGGTGTCATCAGTTCCGATATAGTATAGTAATGCATAGGAAAACTTGACTAACTGGGCGAAAAGAGCATCGTCGCCTTATTGTCGTTTCCAGGACACACTGGAATAAAAAGAAATTAAATAGCGGATGATCTAGCAAAGGGAAGATCTGATATCCCCTTTTGGGAGTCGTTACCCATCCGAAAAGTTCATGGACATGGAAAACTAGAGACGCAGCACGTTAGATTAGGTTGAATGTCGGTAACGCGAAGCCAAAATATTGTAAACTACCTTCTTCCTACACGTGGTTTCTACCATACGCACACGTCACTAGGAACACCCTTTATGTTTAATTTCGGTTTAAATCTCGGGCGCCAGATTTTGACCCATAGCGTCAAGAGTGTCAGATAACCTCAGCTGAAGGTAACGGAAACTAGCGCGGTCTAGTTGAATTTACTTCAACTAACTAATTACAGCACGGACGAGCCAAATATAGTTCAAACCTTCAGTCTATTAATACCTTGTGGTCTACTTTGGTGATAATTCTATAGTGACCAGTAAAAAAACGGAGAAAAGAGAAGAAGGGATTTATAACATAAATCCATCGAAATCAGTGGTTCTGCAATTTGGAAGGAGGTCTGCAGTAGATTTTAATATAATATAATTTTAATATTTAGATGACAAACTTAAATTCGATCACCACATATCTCATATTCTTTAGAAGTCATATGCCAAACTCAAATTACTATTTTTAAATAGACAGGTTTTGAATAGTCATCTGAAGAAAGAGCTGTGTGATACATTAGTTCTGTCGCTAGCGAATTATTGTGACTATGGTCCCAGCCTTAATAGTGTCGAACACAGAAGATAACAAAAGCTGCAAAACTCTTGTCTAAGACTCACCTATAGAATTAGGGAATTTGGTAAAATATCACACATCCTGAAAATGGCAAACTGGCTGAATATGGAGAATCGCAGAAAGGTTCATGCACTATGCCTATTTTATATAGCATCACAGAGCCCTCCATATCTCTACAACAAAATCTCTTTTCGGACAGATGTTCACAATGTGAACATTCGTCGGAAACATTTAATTAATATTCCTAAACATCGAACAACTCAATTTGAAAATTCTTTCACTTATCAGATCTCGAAATATTATAACCTTCTACCGGACGAATTAAAAGAATTGCCTATCTCACTATCCAAAAAAAGAGTAACCAAACTTATTTTTAATGACCAATGTACAAATCTACCCTAAAACCCTACTCTTGTAACCTTATAACGTAGGAATTGAAGTGTATTGTCCATTTAGATAGTAAGTATGTTCCTTTTTTTTTCCTTTTTTTTTGTAAAGGCTTCTGAGGAAGAACAGTTTTACTGATCAGTA
>CAJUYI010007362.1:0-12230 GCA_910591695.1 Galerucella pusilla
GTATCTATAAAATATTGTAATTTTTAGTATTGATACTTTTCATAACGATATTTTCTAATATTAAGTATTTCAAAACAATATATTTATAACGGTACGTTGTATTGATACTTTCTACAGTATCGCCCATCTCTATATATGTCAAATTATTTGAAGTAGCTGCCACAACATTTTGAGGTTAGTAATATGCCAAATCGCTACTGACTTTTATTTATTAATAAATAAATTAAGTGTTGTGGACAAAGTATAGTATTCTACTCGCAATTTATGGCCATAATTCACTTGGGTGAATTATGGCTATCATAAATTGCTCGTTTAATAATATACTATTATTGACCAACGGATTCGGCTTAATTCCTCATTGGACTAGGAAGGAAACACGTTCTATTTTTTGAATAAATGTATGACCAGAATTCGCGAGAATTGGTCTTAATTGAATTTTAAGGTACCTTATTAATCTGAGATTGTAACTGTGCTCCTAATAACTGCTCTGTAACATCGTTTTGATATTAATGATATTTTTGGAAGTGTGGTCATCAGCGGTTCGCTTGGGTGGGGTATTATTGGGTATGTTTATTCATAATTTTATTGCCTCCTGAAATGTCGCTTGATTGGTTGAAGGGAAGATCATAATCCTAGTTGTTGTCTGCAAAGAACCATTCCACCAACGATCAATGGAGAAAGAGGAGAAAGAAAAAATGCAACCATTTATTAACAAAACTCCCTGTACATTAGAAACAAACCCAATAATTGTATTATTGTATACATGGGTAAACATAACAATCGAACAATACGGCAATTTGATTTATCCACCGGATTCCGGTACAAAACCGAACGTCATTTATTACAAACACACACAAATTCAATTCAACTTCATATCTAGTATTGTTATCGCACGGTGCTCTCTTTTGTTCTAAATGTTGTGTTCTATAAATAGAACATACCGTTGAAGTTTTCCCTTTATCACTTAACAACAACTGACAGTTGAGACGCCTACCGTTTCAGCATCGTGTTTATTTCTATGAAAACTACAATATTTAGGAGACAACTTTGTTGGTATTAAATACGAGAGAATAGGTAAATTGGGAATTGCTTAAATATAAATTTGAAAATTTCCGTTGAGAATCAGTTGTTGGAGAAAGGGGTGTATTTATGGTTGCGTTTCTTAAGTTATTTATGTTAACATCAAAAAACTTTCATAAACATTTGACGAGAGAATGAATGTAAAAACAGGTTTAGTGGAAAAGATTATCGGTATAGATATATTTTTACTGTATAAAATGTTCAAAATCATATACAATTATTATTCCACTACCACTTTTATTGAAAAATAAAAACCGTCAAAAACAATGGTTTTGGTTTTAGTTTGGTTTTGGTTTCATATAAAATAGTATTATTATTTTGTTTGTAATAAAATGATAATGGATTTGTAATTCTCTTCATGGTTATGGATTTCTCACGGTTTTTATTACTTTATTCTTATTTTTTATTATTATTTTTTGACTTTTTTTGTAGTTTGTCTTTATTTTTATATATACATATACATATTTATACATATTTTTATATATACATATACATATTTATACATATTTTTATATATACATATTTATAGTGTAGGTATAGGTATAAGTATTTAACTTGTTGAGTGGAAGAGCAGATTCTTGATTTATTCAAGAAATTTGAACCCTGCCATTTGGCAAACTGCTGTGTAACATAATGAACCTTTTTATGTTTATCTTTTCTTGTATGCACTGTATCTGTCTTATTAATAAAAATTTCTCACTCCGCCCTTACTCTTAGATTAGTCAGAGACTAGTTACTCTGAGACTAGCGTCGGTTTAAAGAAGTACATAATACAATTGCTACTAATAAACTCCGACTATAGATTATATTATATATTATAGATTATAGTTATTCTATCCTTATTACTGGATTAGAACATGACTTAAGGAAGATTTACAGTTTTATGGTAGGAATTGACCAATAACGTGACGTTATGGTGACATCTGTTCTGTTTTTTATTGTGACATGTGTCAGTGCTCTGTTCATTAATTTCAAAAATAGCAAGTTATCTCATTATTATCATCTCTCAGTTTGTATTTTGTGTTGAAAGTAGTATTTCCGAATTTTACATGAAATTCACATGCAAATTGAAGAAATCAAAAAAAGGCGTGCTGGGGAGGAACTTCAGATTATTATACAACGCAAGTACATGCAAAATTTGTGCAACAAAAAGAAAAGGAAAAATTAAATAGAAAATGATGAAAATTTTCTATTATTGATTTAATAGCTTCATATCCCGAATTTTATAAAATTTAATTTTTCTGGTCGGACGAATATTCTCTGTTTCTTCCAATCCTTCCATCATTCTCAAATCATCCGAATGATAATATCTTCCCTCCATCGCAAAATAAGTACTACTCACTGAACCAACGCAAATACGTAGTAAATATACATAATTAATAATAATAAACTGCATAATAATATGAACTCATAATACAAAAACGACAAACTGAATTTCGAATTACGATATGACAACATATTTATACCACAATTGACAGTTCAACAAAATTAAAATTATATTTAGTCGAAGGTTATTCCGAGCCTATATTATTCCTATTTCCTTAGAATAAAATTACTACCAAATTTAGTACCAGACTTACCTCGGAGTAGCCTATTCCCTGTCTAAAATACGTTTATTAATAGCGTATCTGTCAAACTGATGGATTAAGCATAGAATAAAGTTAGTCTTAGGTTACTCCGTGTTTATTAATAAGACCGTATATGTTTGGCCAATAAAAGCATTTATTATTATTATTATTATCCTCTAACAGACACATCTATCTCTAATTTCCTACATTTCCTCGATTCCAGTTGAAAACTTGTTGCCGCTCCACTAAACTATGTTGCATGACAATTAAATTAATTTGGAGTATTTGCTTGGAACATAATATCGATATTGATTCCAAGCTATATCATTGATATTCTCATTATTGAATGAAGCCCATACGCATTTGTTTACATGCATGTCTATTAACACAATGATGCCTATAAATAAATTGAGATACAGTAATGAACGCTCGGAAATTTAATTAATACAAGAGGAATTTTTGTTTAAGAACGAGTGAAATAGATACAGTAGCGAGGGAAAAGAATTAAAAAATGAGAAGGGTATGGTTGGGAAAATAGGGTTCTAATACTATTTTTAATTATTCCGAAAGTTATTATCTATGAATGTCAGTATTTAAGTTAGTTCAATGTAATTCAAATAAAATCTAATTGAGCTTTCAAACGTGTCAAAAAACGTGTCAAAATAAAATGTGATTCAAATAAAAAAAGTATTAATTGATATAACTTACTTTCAAATACAAAATTGATGAAAGACGTGCTTTTCTCAATTCTGTTAAATAATGTTAATGCAAAATTTGAAGTGATTTGGTCCAAGGAATACAAACTTCACCCCCGTTTTGCATTCTTCTAGGGATAGAATTTTTTCTTGAAAGTTAGGTCATTGTCCACCCACGTCTCGTCCCAATGAACAATATTTCGCCCTCCTGGCAATACTTTCGAATAACGCGAATATACTCATATATCCAATATAATATGTTTCAAAGTTTGATATTTTAACGATTTTTCAAAAAATCCAGAATCTCATTTTCATCGTATCGATCTGAATTTTTATAATGGAATAGTCCAAAATATGTGCATCAAAAAGTGCAAATGACAAAAGTTTCTAGAATCAAAGCTGGGGGGTGTACAGGGGGTTAAACTTTTTGGTAACTTTTTTCGAGAAAGTATTCGTTTTCCTGCAGATCCATATGCAATTGATGTTACATACAGTAATGAGAGAGCGATCCTATTTAGCATTTGAAGCAACCATCCGTGTTTGGAAGATACTGGGCGATCAAAAATATATTCTCAATTTTGGAAAATGTATAATCAGTTTCCATCAATATATTTAGCTGATTTTTTGAAACCATGTAGCTAATATACAGTGTGGAAACCACTTATGGAATAAAATTCTTTAAGTCATTATTTTAGAAAATTATAAAATATGCCGAGACACGTCAACTTTTGAATTGAGTTGTGTGTTATGTAAACATAAATTTAAATGTACAGGGTGATTCACGCAAGTATGCCATAGTCAGTGTTGTTTTTTTCAATGAAACACCCTGTATATTTGCATATTTTTGAAATCCTCTTAATGAACCGATTCCAACAAACTGAATAATGTATGGTCGATCATGAATTATACAGGGTGAAATTTTAAAATTAATAATTTATTACACTTGAAATATTGGTACTTTTTTAAATTAGCTAAATAGGGATTTATCAAAAATCTAAACTAATTGTTAGACGTATAAATACCTAAAAATTGACTAAAACCGCCAATAATTGGACAAAATCAGTAAATAATGTGGATTGTTTTAAGTCGGTAAATAATGTGGATTGTTTTCTATTCTGTCAGTTGTTGATGTGTTGACAGTTTATACTGAAAAAGTAAAATCTTTGTCAAACACTCTTTCCTTGTCGACATAACAATGAAATATTTAACTGAGACTCACCGAATTGAGATTTTAATGATGATCGGGTACGGGGATAACTGCAGAAGTCAAGTTGAAGTGGCAAACTTATTTAATCACAGGTATCCCGAATTGCCTAATATTTCACAAAGTACTGTGTCTAAAATTCATGCACAATTCAGAGAACTTGGACATGTAAAACCATTGAAAGGAAACCACACTTCGTTGAAGATGATGTGAAAGTGGATATTTTGTTAAGTGTCGAAGAGAATCCAACTTCAAGTACACGTCAAATTGCCCGTGAAAATAATGTTAGTCATACAACTGTTCCAAGATGTCTTCATCTCTACAAATTAACTTTTGTGCAGAAGTTAACAGAAGACGATCCAGATCGTAGAATGGATTTCTGCGAAAGATTGATGAATGAGCTGAACAGAAATGAGATAGCACTTGGTACCATTAGTTTTTCTGACGAATCAACATTCAATTGAATGGAGAGGTAAACCGACAGAACTGTAGATATTGGTCAGCAGAGAATCCTAATTGGATGCGTGAGACACATACTCAGTACCCTCAAAAGGTGAACGTTTGGGCCGGTATCATAGCCGACCATATTATTGGTCATATATTCATAGGTGAAAAATATTTAAATATGCTTAGAAATGAAGTTATTCCTGCGTTGGCAAATTTATATCCCAACGCAATAGATCCTAGCATACCGAATGAAAATGTTTGGTTCCAGCAAGACGGGGCAACACCCCATTATGCTTTAATGGTAAGGACTCACTTAGATAAAATCTTCCCCAGTAAATGGATTGGACGAAGAGGTACTATTGAGTGGCCAGCTAGATCGCCAGACCTTACGCCGTTAGATTTTTTCTGTGGGGTTATCTCAAGAACAAAGTATATGCAACACAACCAACTAGCATTTTAGACCTTAAAGACAGGATAACTACAGAAAAACGGAATATTTCAACTCAAACTTTGAACAAAGTTGAGGAGGAGTTCTATAGGAGACTTTGCTATTGCCAACAACCAGGTGGAGAACATTTTGAGCATTTATTTCAATGTATTAAAATCAAATACATCAGGTATTTTATGTATGTGTTTAATAACTGTAAAAATAAAAATTTCACCCTGTATAATTCATAATTGACCATACATTATTCAATTTGTTGGAATCGGTTCATAAAGAGGATTTAAAAAATATGCAAATATACAGGGTGTTTCATTAAAAAAACACCGACTATGGCATACTTTCGTGAATCACCCTGTACATTTACATTTATGTTTACATAACGCACAACTTAATTCAAAAGTTGACGTGTCTCGGCATCTTTTATAATTTTCTAAAATAATGACATGAAGAATTTTATTCCATAAGTGGTTTCCACACTGTATAAACAAATGTGTCAACTCATGTGCTTATTAACCTGAATCCAAATAAAGTTGCGTCGATGGTCCAAAAAATATGGAGTAGGGATGTTTCAGGATAATTTTGGAATGATATCTAATATAATCCATGAATTTCTTCTATTTTCTGACATGATGTAGATGAGTCTTTCTTGATCAAAGAGTTCCACAGTGCCTACCTCGTGAATGCCCCGGTACGAATTATACAGGGTCTGGAAGTATAGTATTCCATCGATTTCCTCGATAATCAATAATTCCTTTGTAACGGAAAATAATATTGTTTTCGTTTATTCTTATTATATTTATTATTATTCCTTTATCCTCACATAACTGGAAAAATCTTCTATTACAATCATTGAATCTGCAGTTAATATTTTTTGAAAAATCGTAAAAATATCAAACTTTGATTTCCTGTAGAATCCAAACCCGGCATCCAGAGAGTTGACGCGATGGTAACTTTTATTCAAGATGGCATGGGCTACATCATATTAAAATTTCAGTGATTTTCACCGAAACCGGTTTTCCATAATATTAGTGCGGAGTCCTTTTCTTTCAACGATATAATTCCTTTCCTCCAACATTGTGTAAAAACCATACAATTAACAACTAATTGACAATATGAATTTTAATGAAAAGCTCATTTTCATCTCAAGCTTTTCCCTTGTAAATTCGCCATTAAATTCTTTATCCGGCGTATTCAGGTCATAAAACTTTCCTGAAATAACTGATGGTCCTTGAGCCCTTTTCCCATTGTATATAACATACTTCAAAAGCGAACAATGTATATCTGGTTTTATAGTATTATTGATTTGCAGTGAATAACGAGTACCAAACATGCTTTACGTGTAAAGAATTTTATAAGCTGTTACCTTCCAGCAGTAAAACGGGAGAAAAAAGATCTCTCAAATGAAAAAGGACCTGATCGATATATAAAATTATAAAATAAAATAAAAACAACTATGGACGTGTAATAACACTAGGAAAATATTTTTCTGTAAAGCAGTAAATTTTTCGTATAAAATAGCTATTTATATTTTATGGGTACTAATGTTATTACCTTAATTCTTAAAGTCTGAAATACCGTTTGAGATTAATTCTCAACTCATCAGTAGCCATTAAATCTATGAGCCTGTCATCAGTCATCATGTCAGATGACAGTGGAAAAATCAATCAGATACAAGTAACTAGAATTACTAAAAAAGCCCAATGGAAAATAAATATAAACGATTTAACAAACATCAACAAAAATAATTAAAATTTACATCATCTAATACCTCATTTGAAAGCCAGGAGTAATTTGAATTTAAGTTGGCAATTCTGTAGACCTCTGATTGGTCAGATTCCGCCCAATTTCACACAACACTCTTTAACATTGACATCAGCTGATATAATTCATTTACGATAAGTTTGCAATTTTGACATTTGTTAGTAACAATTGCAGCCACTGAACAAAATCTAAATATCCGAAGTGTGAAAGGAATAATTAATCATATGAAGGGGGAAGTTACAGTCCAAAAGTTGGCTGCCGTGTCCGGGGTTGCCAGACTTACGTTGTCAAAATCAGACAATTTTATCAGAATTTCTTGTGTTGATTTGTGTAAGATATAATCTGTTATTTTTATAACTATTTAAAAGAGAGTATCGAACACTGCGTCGCAATGCAGGAGTCTTTATCCAGTGATTGCAAGGAGATGGTAGCATCCCTAATATCATATTTCGAGAGATAACGAGATAACGGTGGACCGCTAATTCCTATTACTTTTGTGAGAGATGTAAGTTTTTAATAAATACATTGTTACTTAATACTGTGATAACGATGCAATTCAACATGTGCATGAAGATAACATTTTTCAGTTGAGCTTATGGTTTCAAACTTGGACATCTTGAATTTCATGTATTTACTCATCAAAATTTTATAATTTCTGCTCTTAGTTTTGAGTTAGATGTAATCTTATACGATAAACAACTTATCAACATAATTTTATGTCAACAGCTGGAAAAAAATCACAATGTGGCAACGATGTACAACATCTGTCATGTTTTGTTATTGCGACAGATAAATATACTTAATTTTGGCATCGCATCCGCTCTTGTCATTTGATTATTTTCATCTAGTTTTGTTGAAACTGTTTCTTTAATAACTCCGGAAAGCAATAGAGTACACTTATATTTCATATTTTGCTTGGATATTAAATTATAATAGTAAATATAATATCAAAAATTACCAATAATAGAAAGTAAACCAGTTTCCATTGGAAATTACTCCCAAATTTTAAAATAAAATTCAAATTTCAATGCACTCTCCGACCACAACCCGAGAATTTCCGAACCAATGATGCGTGTGATGTCATATCTCTTGTGTTTACTTGTGTCAATATGGCCAGTATTGCATTAGGTTATGTGTAGCTTTCTGTTTATATTGTATTTTAATCAACTATTAATTGCTTCATCGACGTGAAAATATCATTTATATGTTTGTTTGAGACCATTACGTGTTTGTGTGTGCTTTTTTTATTTCTAAAAGTCAACGTAAAGTGGAAAGTGGTCATAAATATTCGATATTTCCGAGGATATTTTAAAACTTTTGGAAGAATATATTTTATTTACTAGTTCAGTGTTCAGTGACGATTCTTTCATATTTTGTGAGTAAAGATATGGCTAGCAAAGGTTTTGTAAAAGCACAAACTTATAACTTGCCCAAAGTAGACTCATTTATGCTGCTTGAATTTATAAAGTCAAACAGCTGCTTCAATGCAGAGGAAATAAGAGGAGTTAAAGCATTAGCGTAAGTACGATTTAAACTTTGTTCTATTTAGATAATATATACCAACCATATTTCGATGTGTGGTCGTATGAAAATGATGTTTTTATGGTTGATTCCTAGACATAACCCCCCATAACCTACATAACCTCAAACTATTTAAGAATAAAAATTACCAGCATAGAAGTAGGTACTTACATTAATATGGTCTTCACAAACAAAATTAATGCCCTTATCTTAAGTGTATTTTTGCTTGCGCCACCAGGTAAAGTAACAATCATTTTGTCTGGAGTTTTAATAGACGTTGATTTACACACTGGAACAATGCAATACTTGGAATACAAAGTTTTTTTCTGCTTTATCCATTTTTAAAGCTTTCAGAAACAAATTAGGTCACAAGAACTCAGAGCGTGATACACGAATAAGAACGTAAACAAATGACGTCACACCATGGGGCAGCCATATTTATGACGTAAAGCGCGTTTTGGCGGACTTTGAAATTTTATGATTTTTAAAGTCGTTTTAAAAGTAAAGTTTATATTTTTTTGAAAAAATAGGCATGCAAGGTGTCAATTCCCACCAATAGCAAAATTTATGCTTGTACCCTAATGTATTGACTATCCGCAATTATGAATCCTTCTACTCCGAGTACCAACTCTTCGCTTAGCTCGGTATAACAATGTAAATGGTGAAATTATGGATCATTTGGGACCGTCAAAAATCGAATACATTTATCTTATATCTACAAATGCTCAACATTTACCATATAGCAGAAGTAAAGTCAACGGTTCATTACCTATTAACCTTCGTCGTACTGAGTGGGGTACAAACTTACCCCAGACACATAATTCCAATGAAAAAAATTAAATTTGACTAGTATATTATGCGACATTTCAAAGACACTTGACATGCGCGATTCACGTATTGGTGGCCCTATTCGTGTCATAACTTGTCAGTATTCGCTGACCTATTGCATGGAAAGACGTCTTCTTTGTTTTTAGTTTTTATGGTACGATTGTGGTATGTTGGCAAATGTTAATGTTCGTAATCCCAAACAATAAATTGACGGACGAGTAGTTAGAACAATTTTCGCTGGGAGAATCGCTCATCAAAGGCAATGCAATCAGAAGATTTAAGACCGAAAAAACTATGCAAAAATCGCTTAAACACCATACTCATGGTATTTTTCCAGAGCTGGAGAAAAAAAATAAAGATTATCAGGAAGTGGTGCTACCTACACCTGGTCGGTGTTATTTTTTGTATGTGTTTGTATGTGCTTCTCATTCAGCGAAACAAATTTTATCTACGATCACCTTTAAAATTAGGCAGAGAGAGAGCTGGACAGAGAACAGTAAAAAGAGAGAAAGAGATGGGTGGACATACCCATTTAAATGCCCATCGTCTTATGTCGACTCCGTTCGTGCTGCTTCGCGAAATTTCTCAACAGGGTTGTCAATTTGCATAATATTTCCTTCAATTTACGATCGTAGGTCAAATATTTTATAAGCATTTTTTTTAGGTGTGATAGTTATACAGATACAAATATTCGATAATTACTTGTATTAAATCAATTTTATTAACATTAAAAGAATTATACAATTGAAAAGATTATAATGTAAATTATACCATAAATATATACTTTTTTCACAAACCACTTCCTTGGCAACCATGCACAATAATATGCTCAAAATCACTTGTAATCTGTGCTCAAAATTCATAACGCCATTTTTGTTTGCTTCAATGTTTGAAGGTGTTCAATCGGCGATATTAATTGTGTCATTTGACTAATCGATTGTGCGTTGTGGTAATATTAACTATAAAAATATAGTGGTAGAGATTATTTTTCTTATAAAATGAATAAACATCACGGCGGAGTGTATTGTTCATACAGAGACTGTCCAAATAAATTTTATTCGGAAAGAAAAATAAAGTTCTTTCGATTTCCAAGGGATGAGAGTATATAATTTAATATCCCGGCCTATGATATAAGAAATTTTAAAGTTTTTGATATTAACTTTGGTGCTGCAAATTATTATCAAAATTCTCCCTTGCATAGATGTATATTGTATTCCCTTTGATAATAAATAAATTAAGAATTATTTGTACTATAGAATTTGGTTGATTTTTGTGATTATTTGTATTATCTAAAAATGTATTTGGGTGTTTCTCCACTATTTCGAAACTTGCCCATACAAGACTGTCCGAAGCAAATTTTATTAAATTTTGAGAATGTTTGTTAATAAAATTAAGTACAATATTAAATTAAATATATCTCTTTGAAAAGCCTACTTATTTTTGTCCTGGTTTTTGAGTTATAGACGATTTTATCCAAAATTGTGACAGCGGACTGTTGTAAACGCTGTGGTAACTTCTCCAGTATTTGGTCAAAATTGACATCAGAAATATCATATTTATCCATTCTGAACGCGTGACCTTTATCATCACAAATTTTCATAAAAGTGACTGTTAGTTCGCCTGTCATTTTTACATGTAAATTGAATAATTCTCGAAACTTATCACATTCACGAAACAAATGTGACTACTTACTTAATAATCAATTGTTTTAAGCTAATATTTATAATTAAAATTCTTAAAATAAGAAAAAAATTACTAACCAGTGGACTGTTTTATCTACCAGCCGAGACACATGGTTCACTAGTAGACTCTGTGGTGGCACTAACTAAATGGCAACTGCCCGCCCATCTATACACCTGAACGAACTTCACACGGGCTGCGTTCCGTTTCATGATGTAAACGTTTCGCGCCAACACAAAATTTTTTCTTAAGCACGGTTTTCAAATTTTATCAGGGGACTGTTTAAAAAAATTGAGGACAGCATTCACGTCGATATTTTTTGATTAAATTTTCATAGTAAATATATAGTTATGATTTATAAAGATGCTGACTGTTTTTTCAAGTATTTTAATACATTTTATTTAGTATCAACAGCAAAAAAAATTATATTGGTCAGAAGACTTGTAATTTGGGAAAAGGGACATACCAGGGGCCCACTAAGCATGTAATGTTACAAAATATTACCACAATATTATGTATGGCTTACTTTCGTAGAAAAAGCTACTGACAAGTTGTACGTAAGTTATATAGCGAGCTATTGATTGAGTTTCAGCTGCAATGTTACATCAGCCATGAAAGTTAATTATAAATGCAACAATACAAAAACTATCTACGAACAATGTGACTGCAGGTTACATTTGGAACTATCTATCAAATTTAAATAGGAACGTTGCACTGAGTTTGAAGTTACATTATATTTACAACAATCCATAAGTTAGCTAAAAACTATATTGACAGTACATAGAAAACACAATACATTTTTAGTTTTCGATTGCATCATCGCAGAAATATATGAAATAATACGCCATGACAATTTCAAATGGTAAATATAAATAAACTTTAAATAATATTTCCCATCAGCCAAGCCAAACAATTTTGTATTTCCCGGTCATGAGAAGGTGTCGGGGCGCCACGATATTGCTTCGAGTTTCGTGTTCGAGAAGTACGCAGTACGCCTCATT
>CAJUYI010007363.1:0-12230 GCA_910591695.1 Galerucella pusilla
AAAATGGAAGATAGGAACATGTGAGAGGTGTCTATAAACTCAAAAATTTCATGTAAAAGTCAATACCAAGTATAGAATAATAATGCATATAATGAAAAATAATTATAACCTATGTTCACCATTTCCTAAGTATTTAAGAAAGGCCAAAAATATACAATGTTATCCATTTGAAATAATAAAGTTCAATATGATTCCGCAAAAGATCTGACAACAATGTAGTCATAATCCTGGATGCGATGATAGTAATCATGCGAGATGTTGCTCAATTTTTATCACAAATTGTATATAAACCAGCCGTTTGTCCGTAGATTGTCTTTTTAGTATTATTTAGTCTTGTGTAACATACGACCGCACGGCATTGGCTCTTTTGTTCTTTTTATAAAAAGCATTACGATAAGAGAATACATTTTAAGAGGATCAGAATTTTAAATGTAGCTTGAAAAAACCTGAAAGCATCTGAAAAGGCTTATTAAAATCTTCTAATAATTATAAATTCAAAATATGTTAAACTAGAATTTGAAAACCCATCATTCACTCCTTTGAAGTTTTCATTAAAATTCCATGTGAAAACAAGCACATTTTTTGTGTTTTTGATGGCGTCACTTTGGTCTTACATTGTCATTTAAACAGTCTCTCATGTTATTGATCCACTCCATAATTTAACGTTCACAACACAATACTGATTTAAAAGGTTACCTTTCTCCAAATTCGTCAATCGTCTCTGTTTTTACCTCCTAGAGTGTTTGAGCATTTTCGAAATATTAAATCGGGCCCAAAGGTACCGGCTCCTAATTTGGGTTTTTGTTCCAATACATTCAATCAGCAATATTTTTCGGAAATCCGTTTGTGGTGACATTTTTTTTTTGAAGGAGTGAAACGTAACTGACTAATTTACATTCAAATTAAATACTTATTCATTTACAATAAAACACCCTAGCTTTTTTATCATTGGTTGAATAACATAAGCAATTATCAAAAATCATGAATTACAGAAAATGTTAACAACCGTACAAAAAGTGCCTACAAATAATGCTGACAACAGAGCAATGATTTTGAACGTTCACGTCATGTAGGTTCAAGAATTGATCGACGTCTACTGTGGGAGGATAGATCCCATCGTAGGAGAGGAACACTGGATGGTATAATTTTCAACAATAGACGCCCTGGTAGACATAATATGTAAAGATCATATTATTGATATAATATCCTATATTTCAATTTTAACGAGGAAAAGAGCAACATTTTGACGGCCACTGACTTATAATACAACGAATAGTTCTTTTAAAATGTTATAAAACACAAAACAACGTAGGTAGTTGTTTCTATTACAAAGTTTCTAGTATAACTCAAATTGACGTAGACATATGAAATTTTAAGGGTGGGTATATAAGAGGAATCTCCTTGAAACTTTTCCATCAATTTAAAAAGTTAAAAGTTCTTAAAACAACTGTCATTCTAACGTGTAGGAAGAAGTTCTTTTGTTTCACCTGGCAAGCTCTATGAAAAGGCTGAGTTTATAACCTCGACGTTATTCTATTCTCAAAAGCCGCGAAGTTGTATGTTAGCGCCCAACTTCGACTATAAACTTTTTATAATAAAAATTTATAATACCATCAAGTAATTTCTCAAACTTCAGTGCTAATTTAATTACTGGCCATCTTCGTATTAGAGAGGGTTATTGAGAAAGAAAATTGGTTATGACGATCAGTGATGGGTTACGAGAGATGGAAACTATTTTTATTTCCGAAACACCTATATTAGCATTATTTGTATGTATGTTTGTTTGTTTGTAGCCGACTCCTGTGGACTCAATTTTGATAATAAATAATATGATAATAATAATAATAATTTATTCAATGAAAAATAGATACATTGATACGAAAAAAATTAGTTAACCTACATTGAATAAACAGTTTAGTTCACTGAAGTAGTTTTTTATTACCACTCGTATTGTACCAGAAAATATGAACAAATCAGTTTTTTGTCAAATTCAGTAAATTGTCAAGTCCAGTGGATAATAAAATCCGGTAATAAGACAAGTCCAGTAAATTATCAAATTCGGTTATAAGACAAATCCAGTAAATTATCGAGTTCTATATTGAACTATTATTAAGGGGTACCATATTAACTGTTAGACACTCAAGAAAGCAGAGGTGGCCTTCATGGTTGCCAGACGCACTTACGGCACTAAATGGGGACTTAGACCCAGCATGGTACACTGGCTGTACAAAATGGTTGTCATTCCCAGGATCACACATGCATCTCTGGTATGGTGTCCAAAGATCAAACAATCCTCTGCTATGCTAAAACTAAACAAGGTCCAAAGACTTGCATGCATTGGCATTACAGGGGCAATGAGAACTACCCCTACAGCGGCGCTGGAGACAATGCTAGACCTTCCTCCGCTACATTGTGTCATAATGTGCGAAGCAAGGGCAGCACTAACCCTACTGGAAAAAGCATCAGACCATGACGTGGCACATGGGAGAGGACACACAGAGATAAGGCATGTGGATGATGACATTTTTAAAATGCCAACAGACCAAATGACCACCAAATATATCTTTCGCCAGAACTTCGAGATTGTCATCAAAGATCGAAAGGAGCTTGAGGAAGAGAACGCACCTCCACTTAGTAGAGCAAATGAACTGATCTGGGGTATACAGACGAATTAAAAAATGAACTCGGCACCGGAGGGGGCATATACAGCAAGACGAGCAAATATGAAGGGATCGTCTCGCTTGGCAAATACGCTTCTCTATTTCAAGCAGGGGTCTATGCAATACTTGCATGTGCAAGGGCTAATAATATGAGAGCCTGCAACAACAGGAAGATCAGGATCTACAGTGACTATCAAGCCGCCCTTAAAGCACTTCAGAGCTATAGGGTGACATCTCGGCTAGTATGGGAATGCGGCGAAGAACGTAGAAGACTGGCGACTCGGAACAGTATAACACTGGAGTGGGTCCCAGGTCATAAAGGAATCGCAGGCAATGAAAAAGCTGACGAACTCGCAAGAGTAGGATCGTCAACTCTGATGAACGGACCCGAACCTGCTGTGGGCATCCCCAGATGCTTAACGAGGTCATGGTTAAAAGGGTGGTTGAAAGAACAGCATAATAAACACTGGCAGAATACGACCAGGCAAATACATGGGAAGGAATTCATAAAAGAATCATCAGAAAAAGTAGCGAAAGAACTGCTCTCAATAAGCAGGAACAAACTACGCACCATAACGGGGCTGCTTATGGGACACTATCCCACAAAGGAGCACCTAAACAAAATAGGGCTGTACAACGGAGACCTTACATGCAGAAGATGCAAAAAGGATACCGAAACAGCTCTGCATATACTATGCAACTGTGAGTTGTTGGACCACAGAAGGCAGAAACTGTATGGAGACCCCAAATGACTCCAGAAGACTTCTACAACCAACCAGCAAAGAACAGGGAACGGAATGGCTGAATAGGTTATAGTCAGAACACTAGGAGTATCCACAATAAGTCCAGGAGGCTGAGGTGGTACCGGCGGAGGGACGGCTTCTCAGAAAAAAAAACTGTTAGACATCCAAATATCTCTGAAATCGATACTTTTGATTACGATAGAGTTTGATTGACCATACTGCTAAATAATGGTCTGTCCATTTCCATAATCCATTTTTTAATTCGCTTTTTAAATAAATTCTAACTTTTTGAACTTTTTATATCATCAGATACGTAAACTATTGGTGCTAAATAATCAGCATTTCTTTGTCCAATAGTTTTCTCACTGCGTGGTAAAACGATCCCTTTATATCCCCTAGTTTTGTAAGAATGTTCATGATGTACCTACAAATTTCACAGATTAATTCGAAAATATGCACACTCGTCAAGTACCGATGTCATATGAATAAAATATAGACTGTTATTAAACCTCGAACTTATTTTATGAAAAAATAAAATAAATAAGAAGAACAAGAGACACATGTTTTGCAAGAATATATTATATCGAAATAATGTCTTCTAGTGAAGTTTACATTTCTCCTCCCTTATTTGGATTGATTTTCGTTCGCTAAGTCTTAGGTGCTTTTTCTAGTTCTAGTAAAATTTGGACTTGGGCAGGCGGTAATTTCGGTCCAAAAAGAATTTTGGAAATGTTCCTTTCATTCTTCATAAAAAATATGGTTACAAAAAATACTAAAACAAATATTATTAGTAGAAGTAATGCTGAGGCCGGTTAGAATAGACGGTAAGACTTCTGTTTCTTCTATCGGTTGTAATTTCGGGGATTTTCAGTTTTTTAATGTCGAATCTATGGTAGGGCATTAATTTAATGGAAACAATATCTGGTGAAGATATTCCGGGAATAGTCTTCTTGCCGTAATTAATTCCTTCCATTGTTATTGGCTCGTCTGACAACAGAAGCTCTTGAGTTTTTGTTGGGTGAACGATACCTAACGAAATTGCTTTGCTAGTTTCTCTATAAAAGTTTTCAGTAACAATGGTTGTTGTGCAATTTCGGATATTGGGTATATGACATTTGGATCTGATAACTTTTTTTGCATACTCTGTATTCTGCTTCTCCTCAACATTCTTCGTACTATTTGTTATTGGCGTAGCAAGATGTGGGTGGAATAATCATAACATGTTCATTGTTAGGAATGGAATCAATTCTATGGGTAAGAAAGGGATGTGTGTGAAAAATTTTTATTACTATGAGCATTGTGTTTAAGAGTTACACAGATCAATGTTTTAGAGGATTCGATTAGTTCGTAGTGGTGTTCGTGATTAATAAGGAGAGTGTTTTTAGAATAGTTCAATATTTAGTGTTTTAAGTCTATTAAGAGTGAATAGTTCAATATTTGAAACATTTAAATGAGATAAAGTAATGGTTCGAATAAGTTCCATTAATAATTCGTTAGTATTATCAAGATTTATAATTTCATTATGAAGAATGACGTATCCATCGAAGTCAGCTGATAATTTATTAATTGCAGCTGAGATCATTATTATCAATTTTCTTTAATAAGTTATTGAATCTTGTATTAAGAGATTCACCGAAAGATATTTGATTATACAATTTTCCTATTATTCGGTTTGGTTTTTTCTACAGCGGTTATATGTGTTTTAAGTATCGTCTGGATTACCGGTGACGTATTTCTTTGCAGTACCTAGAAAGTTTTTTCTGCTTACGTGTGATTTTATGCAAATTATATCTTGGTAGGAGGAAGAATATTGGGAAATTAATGCTGGAATAGTAGCCCTCCTCTTTTTTAGGGGGATTTTAAACAAAGCTTCGGGATTCACGGTTAATATTTCTTCTATTTTATCTAAGTCAATTTGTAAAATCCTGAGAGGGTTATTGACTAAGAAGAAGTCCTAATTGGGGTAAATGTCTTTCATATTTATTTCTTACATATAGGTATTTTGCATTGACTAATGATGTCGGTAATGATAGTATGCATAGATGGTCAATCAGGTTGTGACTTTAGATGTTTGTAGGTTCCTACAATTCCATTGTGATTTTGTCGGTATAATATTTCTCAATACATTTGTTTTTATCCTTCTTCTTCAATATTAACTGCAATTGTATCACAAAATATAGCTTTGACAGTTGAATTAATGGTTTGGCTTGGTGTTATATTTGTTTGAGAGCATCTGTAATTTCCGATTTTCAATTATCTGTAGCCGCTAGAGCGTCTCTATGTTTGTTAAATATTTTTTCGTAATTTATTCCATAAAATTGTGAGTGTGGTGTTATAATAATTTGATTATTGGATAAATTTATTGGCTTTTTCGACAGAGTGCAAATTGCGTACACCTACCTGAATAAATCTTTTGGTCACATGTACTTCTCGAATTTGACGAATATGTTCGTAACAATCTATAGGAATGGCTTTCATAATTAATGTGTATGAAGTAAAATTTGTCGGAGAGGCGTATTTTACGGGATGGGAAATGAATAGGGTGGGTGGGGTAGAAAAATAAAAAGAAAACAAGATTTCAAATAAAAGTTCCAGCTGAAAATGTTATATTTAAGGTGTTGCCAGATTTCTGAATAATCTACTAATTCAACGGAATTAAAAAAGGCTATTCCATAGAAAATGTAAGTTGCTTACAAATTCAATACATGTTAGGTTGATTTGTGAAGCTGGAAATACACTCTGTATTGTCAGAATAACAGCGGCTTCAAAATCTACAGATGGATTACAGTTAGTCCTGCTTTTTATAATAGATGAGATCCTCTTCACCTGAGTTTTGCTTTGCAATAAAGCAAAAGCAACAGAAAGCACATTATTTTCCTCTATTGAAAATTAATCCAATGAGCAATAGATGGTTTACAAGTAGTTATTTATCTTAGTTGGAGACTTACAAGCTAGCATCTTATGTTTCCGGTTTACGCAAATGGAACTGTGTCGAAATTTCTTCTGCTTCCAGGTGTCAAACCGCCGACCCTTGGCACTTTTTCTTTCGTCCAACTATATTTTCAGTGCTTCATGTTCCCCTATTTATGTAGAACGATGAAAGTGTTCTTTGAGGTCCTTTTGTACCTACTAATTTGATATAAGCGTATTTTATTTCGGCCCTGTGTTTCTTTTTAAAGGCAATATATATGTAAAATAAGCTATGAAAGTTATATTTAAAAACAAAATTTTCTGTCACCAAACATAATACAAGAGGTAAAATGGGTAAAATATTTGTCTTTTAAATTAACTTCAGTCGACATACGGGTATAGAGATGCAGCAGCAAAATAACAGATAATTTTAACTTCTTGTAGGTATCTTCCGCTCTAATAAAACCTTTGGACAAAAAGCTGATGATCGCTGGGTACTTTCGGCTAAAATTCTGGGAAGTTTTCGAAGAGATCATCAGGAAGTGACATATGTAAAGCTGTTGCTTCAATAATAACATTATTGTCTGTATTTGGTTTGGAGTATTTGTTCAGTAGTACGGTGAAGTAGGTTCATTTCCAATCTTTGGCCTTTTTTCACCAAGCAGCTTTTTGGACTAGACTCCGTTTTACATAAGAAGAAGCCACGTAAGTTTGCCCACTGCCTTCCGCAGAAAACAAAATCGGTCAGTTTATTATTGATATTTGAGGTTGTGCTTGAAGCAATCACCCACTGTCGAATATTTCTGATTTTTAAATTTTAAGAAAAATGAATTCTGCCGAATAATCTATATATGTGTCCGCTGCATTTAGCAGTAATTTATAAGGTTCTAGAACTAATGCCTATCAATAATTATCTTATACACAGAAAAACAATGTTTTTTATATTCACAGCACAAGTAAATGTTATTTTATATACATTTCTTTGATTTGTGAAATATATCATGTACAGGGTGCTTCCAGAGTAAAGTAGACCATTGTATTGGGCGCTTCGCAATTCCACTTTAAAACGAAAAGTTCCTATGAACATGTGTGATAAGTCCTGTCGTTAATGTAGTGGAAGAGAAGGTAAGTAAAAGCCTTCTCATACCGTCTCAAATGTAATGTCTGTGATATTAATCGATTGTGAATAAAATAAAATCATTAGGAAATGTAAGATCCAATTTTCGTTACACAATTTTCAATTTCTAGTATGCAATGTTCGTTGTTATCACGCGAAAAATGTCGTGTAGTTTAATATAAAGGTGTAATTTTCCTCATAATCAGTTTCATGGATTCGATCTTTCCATTATAGTATAATTTAAAGTTTCAGTTTAACATCCGTACTATTTAGTAGATAAGATGAGAAAACCAACATTTTCTTCTTCAACATTTTTTCCTTTGAAGGGATGTGAACAGATGGTGGTAGTTCATTCTAAGTATTTTTGTTAGAAATTTATTGCGAAAATTGCGTGAAAAGAGAAGCAAAACCGTTTATGTGAAACTCGTTCTTATAGTCCTCATATCTTTAACTGGATGTAAAAGCATTCGTTTAAGTGAAATACGTTACAGATGAACGGATCTTTTTTATTTCGAATAATATAATTCCTAATGATACTTAAGTCTCTAATTATATTTGTCGAACAAATGTTAGATCATTCCAAAGCGATTTATACAGGGTGAGTCATGAGGAACATTCCCTAGCGAGGATATCATGTGGCTCCCAAATGTGTCGACTCCTCTTCCTTATTAATTTACAGTGTGAAATTTACTATGAATTTATTTGTCTCTATAAGTGTTCACACGGCTTGTTCGATTTTTCTAATTTTCCATGATACAGTACAGTTCTCTCAAGTATTCGACTGGTAGATACTAACCTAGAAATTCCAGGACCCGTTTTGGAAAAAATTAAAGATTCGTAATAAATATTGCACCCTGTATATAATTTTTGTGATGCAATAAGTGATTTTCAGACTATATAAGTTGCCAATGAAAACGACATATATGCGACAATGCTGTTCCACTTTGATTCAATGTTCAGTGAACGATCAAATCTTAAACTTAAAATAGAACAACTATAATGACGTATCACATAATAAGGTATTAATTTGAACAAATGAATTTCAATGAATTTCGAGTATTTCAACTGAAATGACAAACACTAAAAATCCAAAAACAGTAACTTATAACAATAACGAACAACAATTTCAAGATATTAAATAAAGCTATGTAATAATAAGTGATGAAAAAAAAACAATACTGGTAACAAAATAGATGTAATTTAAAGTAGATCCTCGAACACTTTTTATTAGCCACATGATATCCTTCCTGAGGGATTCTGCATATTAATTGTAGAAGTATGTAAAGTTCCTCATGACTCACCCTGTATAAATTAATCGAAGTACTGAACTGAAGTACTCTTCACAGGTTTATTTCCACAACTCCACTTCAACCGATGCAGGATATAGCCTACATACAGCAACCTTACTAAGAAAGTAATAAGGAGAATTATCTGAAGCCAATATTAAAATGTTTGGTAAATCTTACGGTGACTCGACTTTATTAAAATCCAGTACAGTGTACATAGGGTGGTCGAAAGTGTTCCAGAGAAAACTAGATACAGACCAGAGATAAGCTATCAACAAGATGCGCGCACACATATACAGCCTAGATGAGCCCGTCCCACCCAGGATGTTCCTCTCTAAGCGAGGTACATCTCCGGGGAGGAATTCCGGCTTACAGCTCGTCCCTAGCTAAAAGGGTCAGCAGCTGGGGGCGAGCCGTCTTCTTTTTGGCCGTGTAACCTCGGTGGTTTTTTCTTCGGCGGTCTTCCGTTGTGTGTGTGTCTTCCGTTGTGTGTTTGCGCTGCCTCCACAAAGTGCGTCCTCAGCCGGCAATTTCGGCTGAAAACATCCTTATAAAGTGTGTCTTTTTCCGATCTCTTACAAGCGACTCTAAGCCATTAGCTGAGCTAATAGCTTTGTCACCTGTTCGAGGTTCTGTTGTTTCGTTGTTGTCGTCGTTGTTTTCTTGTTAGCTGCGGCTTGGGCGTAGCTGACTCCTGTCTTCTTTACTGCTGTTGCTGTTGTCCTTGTCTTCTGCCCAAGTAACACAACAAGCATCGAAGTAGATTTAAAATCGACTTTTGTGTCACTCTTGAAGCTAATAGGCAATTGAAGCCGTCCACTAAAGCTTCTACATGTAGCATTCATTACGTAATCGCTGCCTAAAGGGAGCGCGCGATTTGGCCTTAAAGTAGATTTGATAGCTGATTAGCAATTCAACCTGTAGGCCTAAATAGCCATAAATTGGCACCAAAAGAGCATTTTATTAGATTTGATTGCCAACATTGGCTGTCGAAGCGATATAAAGAAGCAGTCGTTTAGTCCAGAAATGGCTTTCAATGCTTTGAATGATCATGCGCAGTTGAACATTTCTCGTGAGAATTTAATAAAGTTTTGTTTTGGATAAATATTAGATTTATATTGGAAATTTATGCCAACAGTTATGTAGGTGTTCACAAAAACGAACATCGTCAACTGTTATGGCAGAGATCTTTCCTTCAATATATTATGAGAATTATTATTGTTTTTGAAACTGGAAAATATCATTGTGAACTATTAGAAATCTCTGCAAACCTTAATTTTCTGTGAAATGTGAATGAAATACTTCCTGAAAAAAGAGGGGCCAGTGATAACTGTGAGCAAAATATACTTCAAAAATTAAATTTTTTTATTATAAATTACGGTGTTGCCATATTCAATTTTTATCAATGAATTATATACATCCAATTGAAATTGAAGTTTTTTATAGTATTTTTAGTTGGATTGATTGATAATATTATATTTGATGGATTAATTTAATTTATATTTCCCAGATTTTCTGAAATTTGTATCCCAGTTTGGAATCAAATAATATCCTGAACCAGATTATTTGCATATTCTATACTTATACTATAAAAATAGTATCATATACCTATCAATATATAGATATAAAAACTATGGCAACATTGCTCATTATCGTGAGCAAACGGTTCGGCCATGTCTTTATTGTATTTAATAGGCATTTTTCTATGCCAATACGAAGCTTTATGGAATTAAAAGCTAGATAGCTGTTTGTATTGCTTTGTGAAAACTTTCAAGATTATAAAGTTGAAGAAAAAGAAGATTATTGTGAAGTTATGTTCTGAGTAATAGATTGTTTTATAGGTCATATTTTATAATCATTTCCTAATAAAAAATGAACACCTTTAAATTTATTGAGACCTTAGAAAGTGGACATAATAATTTTATGTGTTGTTCCTGACGCATGGGATGGAAACAACAGCAACAACAAATTTTCTACCAAGACGTAGTGGTATTAGCCTGTGAAGAAAGAGTCCCACGACAAGGCCAATAAAGAGACGCGGTCCAAGAACCAGGAAGGTGATCTTCTGGTTCTATCGTTATTTCGTTGTAACTTTTAGCTGCGTTACTACTTTTATGTACACGCCTGTAATACGCACCTGTTCGTCCAAATTTCCGTAGTTTTGTGATTTTCCATTTATTTTTAATCCAATCTTTTTCTTCTCCATGATCGATAATGATTTCTGAAATATTATGAAACCTTTCAACTGGAATTGAGATTTACAATCGCATTGAGGTTAGCAATACAGTAATTAATTTTTTTGGAATTTATTTCCATTTAAAATCCAAATTAATTCCAATACCAAACTTCGTATCATTGCTTTTAAATGGCACTCATTGAAGCACTAAATGGCATTTTATGACCATACAAAATTCCAATTTCGCCATTCATTTTTTGGCATTTTTTAAAGCCAATATTTCTATTCTTTGGCTACTTTTAATGACTTATTAGCAATCATTGCTACTTGGCTGCAATATTTGGCCTCGAAAGAGATTGGACGTCTTTGAAGGAATGCTGAAATAATTCTATAAAATAATGCTAAGAATATGCTAAACTTAAGCATTTTTTCTGAATTATTTGCTTCGATCTAGCATTATTTGCTTGGCAAATGAAATATGTTACTTGGGTGGTTGTTTGGGGCTTTTGGGCATCCTTTGTAGTTAGCCGGGTGTTCTCCCTGGCAGTTTGCGCAGGTGGCCGGCTTGGTCTTCGGTCGTGGGCAGTCGTTGGATCGGTGTGGTCCTCCGCACTTCACGCATTTCGTGTTTACGTCACACGTCGTCTGTCCGTGGTAGAAGCCCTGGTAGTTGTACCACTGCGTCGGCCCTTGTCCTTTTCTTTGTTATTCCCACCTGATCCTCACGTTCTGGATGTGTTGGATTTTCAGGTCGCGGTCTTCTCCTAATGTAGTTGGGTTAGTCGTTTTATACTTACCCCTTGTAGCTCGATTTCTTCCTTGATTTCCTTGGTGTCCTCGCAGTGCGTTAGTCCTCGTATGACGATCCTTGCCATCCTGTCTTCTTGTGGCATATACGTATACTACTACACTTCTTTTCACTCTTCTCTCAGGTACCTTGTGAGGTTCCTGTAGTCCTCTGGTCCGTCGCAGGTCCGAGTCTTTCTCGGATTGTTATGAACCTCGTCTTTATGTTTCGTCGTTCAATTCCTTTTTTTACGGAGCTCCAGCGGTGGATGATCCGCAGAATGACGGGTGGTGGTCGGTGCGTCGTCGTCTTCTTGTTTTCGCGGATGGCCTCGTTCATCGCTTCCTCGTTGGCTTTCCTCCGGGCGGCGGCTTCTTTTTTCTGTACGTCTCTAGATGCGCACGTCAATTCTGAAAATAATATATACAATCATGGTTTTGAAATCAGCCTGTACATGGAACTAGTGACTAGTGTTTCCAAAGAGAGATTATAGCTTTATCTCTAATTTACTCTGATTAAGTGAGCATGTACTCCATGTTATTTTGATTCAT
>CAJUYI010007364.1:0-12229 GCA_910591695.1 Galerucella pusilla
AACGCACACTACTGGTGTGATGAGAATCCACAAGCCAAAAGGGTATCGCATTACCAAAACTCATTTAAAGTTAATGTTTGGGCAGCAACTTTAGGTAACAGATTAATAGGTTATCATATTCTACCTGGAAATTTAAGTGGTGATATGTACCTTGATTTTTTAAATAATCACTTATTTGAGATATTAGAAGATTTATCGATAAATGAGCGAACATCATTATTTTTTATGCATGATGGAGCTCCACCGCACTTTGATAGAAGGTGTCGTAATTGGTTGAGTAACAATTTTCGGAATCGATGGATTGGTAGAGTTGCAGAAGCTCCGATTCATTGGCCTCCTCGGTCATGCGATTTTAATCCTTTGGACTACACAGTCTGGTCGTATATTAAGGAAAAAGTCTATGCTACAGAGGTAAATTCTCGTCAAAAATTAATAGACAGAATTGAACGTCACTTTAATGACATCATAGATGATCCCCAACCGTTAAGAAGATTAATGGATTCTTTAGAAAAAAGGATAGACTTGTGTATTCGTGAAAACGGAGGACATTTTGAACATTTACTCTAATTGAATTTTATGTTATGTTCTTTGTCTTTATTTTAATTTTCTTATTGTAAGTTTTTTTAATTAATAAATTTATCATTAACTTATACGAGGAGCGGTTATTACTTCATAATTTTCAAATCAAAATATTCCGAAAACGGTACATAATATCGAGTTTTACCAAGAGTACCTTTTTGGTGTAGAATTAAACGATGTTTATGTTCACTTGGAGTTTTGACTAATAATTCTACCCTAAAAAAAGTTATGTTGAATAATACGTTGTATGAATCGTGTAACTAGCGCCCTCTATGAGAGTTAGTTATAAAAACAAATTCATGGGATATATCAGCTTCCAAAACATATTCGTATAAAATTTCATTACAATGGTGCCAGTAGTTTCGGCAAAATCGTAAGAAATGTGTAATTTTTTATTTTCTTCAACGCCCTTTATCTTGAAAACGGATGGCGTTAGAAAAAAATTTTACTAAGCAAACCCCAACTATTTTTCAGCTTTTTACCTATCCTAGAGACGGTGTTACCTTTTTTTGAAACACCCATATGTATAGATATTGCTATAAGTTTTTTTTACATCCCAAAAACAAAATGGTATTCCATATTTGGTGACTTTCCTATAATATGCAGGGCTGAGCTAAGTTTCAAGTTTAATCACCCATACGGCATTTTTTCGAATTAAAATCACCTTTTACAAGCTTTTGTTTTGAAACGTTTTAATCTACTGACCTTCACTAGGTATCATTCGCTGTAATTCCTAACTCTTAAAGTATTATTAGTGTAATACGAACTCCAAAATACCCCTTTGTATAATCAATCCACTTAGTCGTTTATATTTTCATTAATTTTATAATACCGAATCCGTCCAAGCTGCTTTGTCAAGTTTTTAATTAAAATTGACAAGCTTCGACCTTCCCTTCGTGTTTCGCTTCTTTCAAGACTTTAATTGATCCTAAACTTCACTTATTTTCGCCATACAGAAGGTTTCTATTCCACGACTCGATTTTATCGAGTCGTTCGATGTCGAATACGATCTTCAATTTGATCGTAGACTTCGTTTCACATAAGAAAAAGCCACGTGAAGTTTGCCAACTCTATTGCGCAGTAATCAAAATTGGTCTTGTCTATTTATGTCGCCTCGAAACTACCGTTTCATGCATTGGCGTGACAAACGATGTTTTAGGCCGACAGGTATTTAATTATTAACATTTGAGGCTGTGTTTGAAGCGATTTAATCATTTACTGGGGCGACGACCCAGCACTGTAGTGGAACGCGTTCGATGCGATAATTACAGTCAAGCAAGGTTGGACATGGTTAGGGGGCGTCCATTAATTACGTGAGGCATTTTTGAGAATTTTTCGACCCCCTCTCCCCCCTTGGTGAGATATCGTGAGATTTTCCTCAACTCCCTCCCCCCCCCTTAATCTCACGCGAGATTCTTCAAAACCTTTATTTGGATTGTAAACGTGTTGGATTATTGAGAGAAAAAAAACTTGTTTTATTACATACTTTCATTGAAGACTAGCATAGACTAGTATTTGTGAATATTAACGTATTTTTTTTCAAACGCAACTTTACACCGCTTTCTGCGAGAAAAATAATTACGTGATATTTGCCAAGAATCCCCTACCCCTTAAGTGAGATTTGGAAAGATTTAGCTTGACCCCCTCCCCCCCTACAACACCTCACGTAATTAATGGACGCCCCCTTAGTACTTGGATGGGTGACGACCATGCCAGGGAAAACCATCGTATGGGGCCCGTACATCCTGCAGCGGACTAGCATATCACAGCTCGCAGGCATTATACCAATGAGCACGAGGTATAATGTAGATATGCCGTCTTTCAGAGGAGACGTAAAACCGAGGTCCCGAGTCCATGGATGTTGGGCTCGTTAAAGAACGTTAGCCGCAGTCGCAGAAATAAACCGACGTTAAATAACAGAATAAAAAAAAATCATTTACTGTCCAATATTTTTGATTTTTGAATATTTTGGAGCGTTGAGTTAGTTTATCTGTAAGTGTTGTCTGTTTAAATTAATCTAAAACCATGTCTGCTAATAAACTTGTTGGTGTTAAAGGCTGACAGATTCTTATTTTATGTTAACCTATAAAATGTTAACACGTTACGCTACTGATATGAAATGCGCTGGTTTTGATAAGCTCTCGCATACGACTGCAACTTCAAGTGGGTTCTTCTTACGTTAAACGGAGTCTACCAAATCTTTATTTTACGATCGAATTGCGATAGAGTGTTCTCGGATTTGGACAGAAATTTTAATACACCCTCTATAACATGTATTCCTTGAAATATTTTCAAATAAGCTTTTTTAAAAGTCACGAACTGACAGTTAACTGGAGAACGGGAATACTTTTTATGGTTAGGCCCAGTTTCATAATCAACTTAAAGTGCCTTTAAATATTAAAGTTGGCTTAAAGTTGAAAAAGTGGTCCCATAATCGTACTTCAAAATAAAGTAGTGCCTAAAGTTTCCTTTAACTTAAAGTGCAAATTTCTAATCTTTACAGAAGATAAAGTGACTTTAAAGCAGACATAACCTAGTTTTCTCCATATTTTTTGACAACGAGGCTGAATACTTCACGAAAAAATGATGAACATGCTTGATAGTTCTTCCAGCTCTAGTTCATCACTCGATGACGAAGAGATTTATTTGAGAAGAATAAAAAATGCTGACTTTTTAAATCGTTTACGGTTATCAAAACCTACTGTTCGTAACTTATAAGTTACAAAACATTGAACCTCTAATTCGGTTTCAACACTGCTGATTTTATTCGTCGTTTTACATTCTATTACATGTTTGTGTTTTTCTATGCTTTGTAGGAGAGACAAATCCTCTTCTTTCGTTTGTTGTACGTTTTATATTTGCCTCCATTATTCAGTAAATATTCAATATAACAATATTGTCAACAAAAACAAACCGCCAAAGCAATAATTTTAGGTTAGATAACTAAATTAAATAGTGTCTAAGGTATCGAAAAACAAATTTCAGGGCTGCCAACTTAGCTAAATGCTACTTTTATTAAAAGAAGGTGCTACTTTCATTATGAAACGCAATTATTTTAAAGTCGTCTTAAAGGATACTTTAAGATAAAGCCTACTTTTACTAAAGGCACTTTAACTATCGAATTATGAAACCGGCCCTTAGTGTAGCAATTTCAGAACATTATGGGCGAGTTGTACCAACAGTCGGCTAAACCTGGTTTATCTAACCATAGGGTTAAATTTAACAAAAGTTTAAACCGGTACGTGTTGTACCAGTGGTGTTTTCGTGCAGTTTTGTTAATCAATCATTTTGAAAGGTTGGTATCAGTGAATGCTAGACGAATGAACTACTGTGGAGTAAATTACTTACGTTTTGCCAATGAAAAATATAAAAGAAGAATTTTTAATGCGATTCTAACCCCTAATTCTAATTGCATATTACTTTATTTGACTAAAAATGAATGAAAATAAAAAAAGGTCAGAAAGCTTCACGGCCAAAGAAAAACGCCTTCTCTTGGATTGCGTCAAGCAACAGTGCAGCGTTATTGAAAATAAAAGGACTGACGCAATCAGTAATTACGAGAAAATGGAGGCGTGGTAAAAAGTCGCTCTTAATTTTAATACATCTAGCGATCGCTACAGGGACTTCGGCATCTTAAAAAACAAATTCACAAACATGAAAAAGAAATCCAAAAAAGCTTTCGCGGAAGAAAAACTGCAGAGACTCGGCACAGCAGCGGAAAATATGTTCCATATCCTGCCAATGATATTGATGTGGAACTGAAGGAACTTTTAGGGAAACAAGTCAATGGCCTGTGCTCTCAAGTTGACGATGTCTAAATCTATCCAAAATTTCCTGGTCATTCCATTCTGTAAAATGGTTAGTTCGTCGCCGAAAGTTTTGTGGGCGTCTCGGATATACTTGTAAATTTACAAGTTCATTAAAATCTTCGTCATCACTAAAATTCATTATATCGCGATATTCCATTATATTTGGTTGAAATAAAAAATTTTCAGAATCCACTGACAGTTGAACAAAGTTTTTAGGTTGGAAAACTAGGGTTATTATTTTAACCACTCATTTTGGGCGGTTAACAAACCCGTTGGCCAAACTCTGGTTACCCACTGATCCAGTCTGGTACAACACCCATTTTTCTTAAACCATTAGTTATGTTTTAAACCTTGTTGGTACAACTCGCCCTATGTCTGATATACATGTCTTTACGTCGACTTTAGAAAGAGTATAATAGTATATCAAGTACCAAGTGTCATAAAAGTTTAGTCACGAGTTTTTCCAGTGGATCGAAGCGGAACGAGTGCCTTATGAAACTAGGCCCATTATCTCCTTATCTATGCCAATTTTTATAAAAATTGTGTAGATAGTCACCAATATAAAAATGATATAAGATCGTCGTGAAACAGACTGTATATTTAGAATGTTTTTGTTTCCTGAATTTTCGTATTATAAATAAACAGTTTCACTAGTTACGACTTGAAAACAAGTGTATGGATGGAAAAAAATTCGCATTTGACAATAAACCGGTTCCAATGTAATTTAATGATTTGACGTCATAAGAAAGGGATCGATATACTGGGTGGTATTGATTAAAGCTTTGTATATACCAATACAACTATTAACACGTACTTAATATATATTTTCAAACTACTATCAACGGATTTAATCTCGCTTGATTGAAAGCATAAAGAGCAGGGTTATAGAGCTGGTTTATAATCAATAAATACTGATACTGTGGGTGTGTGTTGTAATTTGAAATATACATGGGCTTCTTATACGTGTTGTTGGTTGAATGTAACTAGTGATGTTTTGGAAGCTTGAAATGAAAGGAGAAAACGCTATCAGCATTCCAACAACTACATAGATACTGGTAAAAAAAACTGTAAGGGATCCCTTAACATGGCGGCAAGAGACAACAAAGTGTCTCTAATATGGGTGCCGGCACATGAGAGGATTGCGGGAAATAAAATGGCAGACCAGCTAGTTAAAGAAGGCTCTGAGGGGGCCTTTACAGGTCTGGAACCGTTTTGTCGAATTACAAAGGATTACATAAGAGGGCGAGTCGGGAAATGGCTATAGGCGAGCGGTGCACTCCTAAAAAGATGCACGAAAAAACGAGTTGACCGACCACTACAAAACGCAAGGAAAAAACCAATTGGGATCGATTTATTATATTATTAGGAACAAAAAACCTCAATAACACTTTTTTGTCCCGATGGTCAGTCATTTGTTATTAACCAAAAACTTGAAAAATTACGGAAAATGAGAAAATGGTTATGCTAATCATTTCTTAAAGTAAAATGGATAAAAATAAACACTTTTTGACTCATGATATTTTTTCGAAAAATGCTTTGTTTTCAAGTTATCAGCAATTCAAAGGCAAAAATCGACCGAAAAATGGATTTTTCGAAAAAAAATTTTCGGCTTCTATCACAGCTTTTCAAATTTTCAAAATGCAAATTACTCGTGAAAACATACTATTAGATGGTATTTTTTATTTTATTGCTACATTCATTTACCTTGTCGAATTCATCATACCAAATTCGCGAAATTTACGGATTCCAAGGCGGATTTGCCGTGACGGAGTGCAAAGTCGCATTCACATTATGTCGAATGGTGTCGATAGACAATTGATCGACAATCGACTACTGTAAAACTGCGTCCACATCATAGAGTAATAAATAAAAGAGAGATTTTAAAACATATGGAAGATACTGGCACAAAGTTTGTGCGCAGCAAGGGGAGTATGGCGCATCAATCGACTAACTGAACTAACAAACCCCACCTCTTACCACATGAAAATTGTCAATATTATTCCAATTTGAGGTTAAAAATACATTTATTTATAGTAACTTTTCATATCAATATTTATTATCATCATAGGTAAGTTAAAAAATTGAAATAATGATAACAACAATGTTTTTAATTTTATCGTTTGTTTTTGCAGACAATCAAATTTTCTAAAAGTGTTAAGAAGTCGAATCGAGGACAAAGTGGTATTTACAGATAATCCCCAAAGGAATTTGCCATCTGATGCAATACATACAGCCAAGTTTGTACATGATATTGACAACCTATTCGACAGTTTCAATGGTTGTAAGCTTAAACAAGAACTTGGCAAACATTACCGTACTTGCATATCTGAGAAGTCTTTTCACAAACAACTATGGAATAAACTTTTATCAAAAATTAATAGTTGGGAGTTTATTTCTGGAGAACAAATTAAATCTAAAATGCCATTTAAATTTGGGTGGATTACAACTATAAATGCTACCAAGCAGTTATGGGAAGAGTGTGAAAGGCTGGGGTTTAGGTTTTTAAGGACCAGATCTCTAAACCAAGATCCTTTAGACAATGCCTTTGCATCCATACGCCATTTTGGTGCAGAAAACGTTAACCCTAATCCATACCAATTTATATCTGCATTTAAAACTTCAGTATTAAATAAATTGGTTAGTGCTTCAGGTAATCGTAACTGTGAGCAAGATGAGGGTGGTCTCTTGTATAATCTACAAGACTTTTTAGAGAATGACGGTAATAATAGTTTTATTTCTCTAGATAGTTTTGATAAAAATGAGCTTAACCATTTAGAATTGCCAAACATACAGGTCAACTTAGATATAGACCAGCATGAAACAAATAGTGCAGCATATGTAGCTGGGTTTTTGATAAAAAAAATTAAATTAATCAAAACATGCAAAGAATGTGCTGCTAATTTAATTACCGATATTAGAGAACCTCACCACCTTTTCACCATTTTCAAGGAGCATAGTGATACCAAAGAAAGATTAACTTATGTAACTAAAAATGTTATCCTTGTTTTAACAATTATACATGATTTAATTAATTTCATTTTACCTAAGCTGGGTTATATTTCAAATATAGTACAGCAAGATAAGCTGGTTTTATTGAAACATGTACCTTTTAATTGGTTCACTTGTGCTGAACATTTAGATGAAATTAGAAGTACTATACTCGATGTGGCAACTAAATTAATAATCAGAAAATATTATGATGATGTATACAGAAGTTTTTAAACTACTTCACAAAAAAAAGTATGAAAAAAGAAGTTAAAAAAAATTAAGCACTTGACTTGAAAACTGGTATGTAATAATATGAAATGACATATATACTTCATATACCAGAATATTTTAGGCTGTTTTTTGTTTATTAGAATTATTTGATTTTAACTGTTTGTTATTCGATTGTCTGTTTTTTCATTTTTATTGATTGTTTTTGTTTTATTTTGGATATTTTATTATTTTATTGTATGGAAAATGAAACCTAGCTTGTTCACTAAAGACTGAATTTGTGATTTGTTTGATTATTTGTTTAAGGCTGTTTTTTATGTATTAGATTTATTTTATTTTAACTGTTTGTTAAATTCATTATGTGTTTGTGTTTTTTTTTATTGACTATTTTTGTGTTGTTATCTTCAATATTTTATTTTTGTTTGTTTTAATATAGTAATTTCTCACTAGCAGAGGTTTTTTTTATTCTCCTACTCCTACTAATACAATATTACGCGTATACTGAAAACTTCCAAATTCAAAAAGCGCGCCTCTTGTATGTTAGTCATGCCAGTCGACAAGGTCGGCGCTAGTGGTAACTTTGTGCCACAGAACGCTACATGTTCAACATCTCTCTTTTATTTATTACTCTATGGTCCACATTATGTCGGGCGAACATTCACACTGGATCGACATTGTTGAGCGACACCATTCGACATAATGTGGACGCGACTTAACGTGTACTGATTTGCGGAACTATTTTTCGGTTAAGGGGCATCTACCAAATTCGACCTTGCACAATTATGCTTTGTATATTTTTTTGCTTCCCTACGTCCTCACGTTTAAGTTCACATAACGAAAATCTTATTAGAAATATGAAAGCTCCGCAACATGTAGGTAGCCAAGCGGCCCAAGCGGATTTTGGTTCACGTACTACTCTATAAGCTTCGTCAGTACTGAACTGGGAGACCGCCGGGACCGGCGAGCGTTGTATCAACAATGGAACGGCACGCGACTATCGAAGCAGAGAGACAATGTCAGTCATAGAAGGATAGAAAAGCGAGAGATGGATTTTTATCCGATATTTTAGAGGTAGCAACCGAATTTCAATGAGGAATTGTACGGTTATACGTAATTTGAGAATTCTGAGATTTTCATATAGTATTCATAAAGCTTCAAATTAGACGCCTTATCAATTAGTTTTTCCATTTAATCCATATTTAATTCTTTACAAGGGCTCAAACTTTGCTTAGTATGTGTAATTACCTCATGATTCGTATTTTTTTCAACAAAATTTGGTTAGCATTTCAAAGTTTTTATTCGATGAGAACTCTAAGTTCAAGATTAATCCACATGATATATTTTTTTCTTAATTTTCAATACATCCATTACCTCAAAATTCTTTGCCAAAAACACTTCGATATTTTGTCAAATCGCTGCCGATAGATTCCTCTCAATAATGTTAATTATAATACGTTTTTTTTGGCTATCGTTAGTTTTTGTCTACACTGTCAACTGTTTAAAAAAAGCTTCTCTCAAATAAAAAATATTCATACAGAAATCTATTTACATCATCTATTTACATAATCTAATATAAATATTACTTTATAAACAAATATTCCGTTTGCATTCGAACTAACCGCGTGTTTGCTCGTCTTGTTTTGTGATTTTCACTTGTTTAAACTTGCACAAGCACGCATAGCTGTTTAGATGGCAAAACCCGAGATTTTGTCAACGTATTACTTTATAATGGCGTTTCCAAGTGTCTACGGTGGAAAGTTTATAGTTGTTGTTTAACAAAAGTGTATAATAAATATATTCCTACTTCTGCGAAAGTGTCGTAACTAATTTGCTGTGAAATGCGTTATACCGAGTATGTAAGCATCGATTGCTTGACAATTGGCAGGTTAGAAAACGAATGTATATAATTTGTTCAATATTTAATTCAGAGTTGGCTTTACATTAGTTATTATTTCTCATGGATAGCAAAGGACAAAATGTTATCTCATAATGGATAATAGTATATTCTTCAACGAGTGCAGAATGATGGCTAATATTCACGCGGATGAATTTCCAAAACGAGGGAGCGCAGCGAGTGAGTTTTGGAATCATCCAAGTGGATAATTGCCATTCTACACAAGTAAAAGACTATACTTTCTCCACGACTAAAAAGAAAAAACTTCCAGTGAGGATCGAAACTCGATCGTCCGCGCCATAGTCAACCACCACTAGGCTATAGAGCATATTTATAAAAATGTAAAGAGTAAATATATATATGTAACTCACGTTTTTAATCGGAACCCTTACATTTATAAATGAAATTAACTCCGGGAGGCGTACATATTCACTATCGCTACTGTTGTCCATTTTTTTTCAATTATAATACGTTAAATTGTGATTTTATAATTATTTTGACGTTTCAAACGACGCGCTGTCAGAAGCGATTTGCGTTCTTAGGTATTTGACGTTTTAAAGAGACGATTTGATTTATTCATTTTAATTCATTTTAGCACGAATTCTGATAATAATAGGATGTGATTGGCTAACGAGAGTGAATTCTTTTTATTATTCACTGGTGTGAAGAATTTACATCATTATGCAGCTAAATATGTAAAAATAATGTGTGCGTTATTATTTAGTCGTGGAGAATAGAGATTTACTTGATAGAAAAAGAAATGTTGGAAATTCGACGGAAGTTCACATTCCGAAGTATACTTTGGCAAGTTTATCTGTAACCGTGAAAGGAATGCAGTCAAAACATTCGACATTGCCACATTTAACTATGAAAAAACTGAAGTGATCACTATGTAGTGATAATAATAAGAAAAGGGTCTTTTTATTATCAACAATATTAAAAATATGATTGAACATTAATTTTATAATGTACTTGTTTCCTTGGATTTATTCTATTAACATTATTTTTTCAATTTATGAATATTTAAAGATGAACACTTTTCCAAATATGTTATGGGCTTTTTGAAGCTCTGGCAGCGTTGTACGAAAACCATAATGACCACACCCTCGAATTACATAATTGGTGATTTGTATCGACCAGCTGACTTCTTATTGGCAAGCGCGTGCGTGAGATCTTCCCTCTCACTTCGTCAGTTGACTGATATCGATTTATCCAGTGGCGTTTTACCTTTGTATTTTCAGTTTTACTTGGTAAAATGGGTACCGTACGCCATTTGTACGTTTGACAGATGGGCGCCATGTTTTTCCTCGCCTCTTACCGATCCCGTATAGCTACAGATAAACTTGCCAAACTATAGATACTTCGATCGACGTTAGCGGATTTCGACTGGCAATCGGTGTGTTTTTTCTGCGGCTGCCAGAAAAAAAGGAAATTCCGTTCTGCATTGCATATCTCGTACTGAAAATGTGAAAAATTCGATTCTACAAGTTGCAGTAAGGAAAAATGACGTAGAATTACAAAATCGTATGGCACTGTTTGGTGAGTTTGATTTAGCGACAGTGGGAGCTGTTTATTATAAAAATCCATGTTATAATAGTTTTTTGGCTAGCAAAAAAAAAGAATACTCAAATGTAGAAATTGAAGATTCACGAGCATCAACATCAAACTCTCACAACTATGAAAAAATTAATGATAATAGCAATTCACACGATCACAGCAATATTAGTGATATTTTTGAATTGGAAGAAAATGACGTAAATTTCGCGAATTTGGTATGACGAATTCGACAAGGTAAATGAATGTAGCAAGAAAATAAAAAATACCATCTAATAGTATGTTTTCACGAGTAATTTGCATTTTGAAAATTTGAAAAAGCTGTGGTAGAAGCCGAGAAATTTTTTTTCGAAAAATCCATTTTTCGGTCGATTTTTGACTTGGAATTGCCGATAACTTGAGAGCAAAGCATTTTTCGAAAAAATATCAACACTCAAAAAGTGTTTACCGACCTGGTGACTGGACACTGTATCCTGAGGAAGCATCTGCACAGGATGGGCAAAGTTAGTGAGCCTATGTGCAGAAAATGTGAACTCTACGATGAAACACCTACTCACATACTTCTGTGAGAACTTACAAGGACTCAGACGGGAGCATTTTGGAGTGGAAATAACACAACCATCACGACTACTGAAGATTCCTCCAGATAAACTGGTGGTCTATATAAGAGACACGAAGCTTCTAGAATGGAAGTAGGTAGATAACATGGGTGATGGTACAAATATTCAGTTCAAGTGCCTGGGCTGTTGAGCCTAACCCAAGCATATGAATGAATGAATTGAACGAGAAAACTAAAAAAGATTTAACTAGTTAGAATTGGGTAACTTCATTATAACTCAAATTAAAGTAGCGTGAAATTCATTAGAGAATAATATTGCTCAGCACTCCACTCACTAGCAATGTGCAGTGGTGGGTAATTTTACGGCAAAACTGAAACACAGAAAATTCAAAAGGTTTCCAATGGACGACATTTCTTACACTTTGAGTGCTCAAAATAAGAAACCTCTCTTACTTCAAGAAGTACTTAACTCTCCCGCTTGTGGCGCCGCTGCAGCTCAAGCATCGCTAAGTAAAGAACCACACGCATTGCGTACATGGCAACACTTGGAAAATCAAGTAACTTGATAGTGTGAGCAGTGTGAATAATAATTCAGTAAAAGCTAAAACTTACATTTTC
>CAJUYI010007365.1:1247-12226 GCA_910591695.1 Galerucella pusilla
GGTCGGGTTGGTTTCCGAGGGGGTATCTCGGCGGTGGAAACCGTGGCGGGCCGGCGTTGTCGCAGGTCTCTTGCCAATATTTTACAAGCTCTCAAGCGTTTATTGCTGTTTTGTCTGAGAACCAGGCCCTCTTGCCGGGGTTTATGTAATGCTGCTGGCGGGACGGCTCCCCTTTTAGGTTCTCCGGCGCATCTCTTGGACATTTTTTTTTTCTCTAAAAAAAATATTGAGATCTATAGCAAATCGGATGTATAGGCCGGTCGTAGATCTTTGACGTGGATACGGGAGAGCTTTTTGCCGGCTCGGTTTTTAAGATCATAAACAACCGGTGAGAGTACACGGGTAACGGTATACGGACCGGAGTATTTCGGAGCGAGTTTTGCCGCGAAGCCTTTGTCTGCGGCGGACAGTGGGTGTTCGCGCTTCATAACCTGTTCTCCTACGTGACAACGCCATTCTCGGCGGCGGAGATTATAGTGGCGACTTTGGGTAGTAAACGCTCTGGCAAGGTTCAGCTTTACCATTTCAAATGTTTCTTTCAAACGTAGCAACCGGTCGGTATGCTGTACGACCTCTGTTTGTATAGCGTTTTCGGTCTCCTCCTCGTTCGCAGGAATGGTACGATAAATCGCTTTCGGAACTTCTAATTCTCTTCCAAAATTAAGGAAGGCAGGTGAGTATCCAGTGGACTCCTGACGGGCGGTGTTGATAGCGAATAACAGTTCTGGCAAATGTAGGTCCCATTTACGGTGATCATTTTCACAGAATTGTGCTATCATCGTTTTTAGTGTCTTGTTGGCTCTCTCTACGGGATTAGCCTGCGGAGTGTATGGTGGGGTCAAACGGTGACGAATGCCAAGTTCTTCCAATGAACTCCTAAACAAACGGCCGGTAAACTGTGTTCCGTTGTCTGTAAGAACTACTTTTGGACAACCGAAGCGGGTTACAATTTCCTCGTATAAGGACTGCGTGACGGCTTTAGCGGATGCCTTACGAATCGGACGGCACTGTACCCATTTCGTGAATCGGTCCTGGAATACAATAAGGAAGGTATGCCCTCGTGTTGATCTTGGTAGCGGACCTACCAGGTCGGCGCTAACGCACTCCCAGGGTTGGTGATTCGGTGATGGCTGCATTTTTCCGGCGGGTTTCATCTGGGATGACTTGTATTTCTGACAGGAGTCACAGCTTCGGACGTATTTAGCGACGTCGCGGAACATACCAGGCCAGTAGTATCTGGCCGCAATTCTGGCGATGGTTTTGGCTATCCCCATGTGTCCGGCGGTAGGTGCATCATGCATCTCTTGTAGGATGTGACGGCGTGTCGGTTTCGGGACACACAGTTTCCAGGGATCTGCTAATTCTGGCTCTGTGAGATCATTTGAGTCCCAGAAATGTCGGTATAATCGGTCTTCTCGGATACAGTAGTCGGGAAATGCTTCTGGATTTAGTTTAACTTCTTCTTTCTTTCGCTCGTACCATGAGCATTCACTTAGCGGTTCTACCATTGCTATTTCTTCGATACCTTCTTCAGGCTCGATCCGAGGTTCTCGGGATAAGGCATCGGCTACCTTATTCATTCCTCCACGGCGGTATTTGATGTCAAAATCGTATTGTTGTAAGAACATACTCCAACGTGCTAGTCGGCCTGCAGGGCTCTTGATGGAGTGGAGCCATCGTAACGACTGATGATCTGTGATCACGGTGAAGTGGTAGCCTTCCAAGTAGGGTCGCAGTTTTTCAATTCCCCAGACTATGGCTAAGCATTCTTTCTCGGTCACGGAGTATTTCTTCTCAGTCGAGGATAATGAGCGACTGGCATAGGCGATAACATGTTCTCCTTCGTCTGATGGTTGGGTGAGAACGGCTCCGAGTCCATGGTCGGAGGCATCGGTTTGCAGCACGAACGGTTTATCGAAGTCCGGGCAAGCGAGGACTGGTGCTTCTGTTAGGCAAGTCTTGAGTTTGCCGAAAGCTTCTTCTTGTTCGGGTCCCCATTTCCATCGATTGTTCTTCTTGAGTAATCGATGTAGTGGTGCGGCAACTTCAGAAAACGACGGTACAAATCTTCTGTACCAGGAAGCTGTTCCTAAAAAGCGGCGTAAACCTCGGACGTTTGTTGGAGCGGTCATTTCAGCGATGGCGGTAGTTTTCTCTGGGTCGGTGCGAATTCCTTCGGATGTTACAAGGTGGCCCAAATATCTTAATGACCTCCTTCCAAATTGGCACTTCTCGGGATTGACGCGTAGGTTTGCGGCGCGGAGACGGCGAAAAACCTCTCGAAGGTTAGTGAGATGTTCTTCGAAGGTGCTTCCTAACACTATAATGTCATCCAGATAGGCGAAGCAATAGGGGTCCATCTCTGGCCCGATTATCCTGTCCATGAGACGTTGGAACGTAGCGGGTGCAGCATGTAGCCCAAAAGGCATTACTCGGAACTGGTACAATCCTCTGCCTGGGACGGTGAAAGCGGTGATTGGTTTGCTGTCTTCTGAGAGAGCTATTTGCCAGTAGCCTTGACGGAGGTCGATGCTTGATATGTACTTAGCTCTCCGGAGCTTGTCTAGAACGGCGTTTATGAAGGGTAACGGATAAGCATCTTTAACGGAGACGGCGTTAACTTTTTGAAAGTCTATACAGAACCTGGGTTTTCCATCTTTCTTGCGGACAATAACAACTGGAGAGCTCCATGGGCTCTCTGATGGTTCTATAATACCTGCTTCCAACATCTTATCTACTTCCTCGTTTATTATTTCCTGCATCCGCGGGTTCTGAGGGCGGTAACGTTGCTTTATCGGTTCCGGATTGGAAAGACGGATCCGGTGTTCGACTAACGGGGTAACTCCTTGGATATCCTCAAATGACGGCAGTTCCTCGTCCAGCAACCTTTGTAATCGGATTTCTTCATCTTTGTTGAGAGTTAGCGGCGGTCTTGTCTCGGGGGGTCCGATGGGCAAGCACGGTACTGGCCGAGTTTCCTTTGTGTTCGGACTGTGATTTACCCTGATTTGTCCACTTCCTAAATCCAGGTTAAATTGTCTTTTTCGGAGTATGTCCATTCCTATCACCATATCGGAGGAGAGTCCACAAAGATGACCAAACGTTTCGTGAAAACGGTCTTCTCCTATCTGTAGTTCTACTTGGTATATTTCGGGGACGGTGACGGTCTCTCCATTAGCTAGACGGACGGAATTTGCAGAGTTGGGAGCTTTTGGTACTCCTATCGTTTCCCACAGTCGGGCTATCCTGTCTCCTACGTAAGACATCACGGCTCCGGTGTCGATCAGCGCTTGTACACTACCTCCCGGAATTACGACGGAGAGATGCGGTCGGTGGTCCATAAGAAGTGAGACATCGTAGGGACTGGATGGTATAGCGGGTGGTGGGGTTTCCTGGGGTTTTTCTAAAGGTGGGGTTACGGAGGGAATTTCACCGGTGTGGTTGTTTGACGGGTTGGCGGAAGGGGAATTGGCTCTATGGGGGTGGTCGTTAGACGGAGTAACGGTAGGTGCATTTTCCTGTTGATCGGAAGGTGCTACGGGGAAGGAAGGGTCATGGATACGGTTGTTTGGTGGCTTCACGGAAGAATTGTGAGACGAAGTAGCGGTAGATGAGGCGTTTTGGTGGCTATGCTGCGCAGGCCTCGTATTGTCGCAGCGCCCTAGTGGTTTTCCGGCCGTGGACACGGGCAATCCCGGGACATAACTCCATCGCGCTTGCATCTTGAACAGAAGATCCGGGAAACTGCTTGACATTGACTGCGGAAATGTCCGGACTGACCGCATCGCCAGCATTCTCGGTTCCTATCAGACAGGCGATTCGTGGGAGTCGCAGCGGTATTCGGTGAGTTGGGACGGCGATCTGAAGTCCAAGTAATTGGTGCGGATCCTCGGTCGCCGGTTCTTGCTGTCACGGTGTTGTTGCTAGTGTTCGGGGTCGATGGGTTACGGGTGGACGGAGTAGTAGAAGCGATCCGTTGTTCTCTATTAATTGGCGTCGGAGTTGAAATACGGAGACGATCTTGGTGCAGATTCTGTCGAAGAGGTTGTGACGGCGCTTGAGCTTGCTCGATCTCGAAGCGTAAAAGTTCGTATTCCCGAACGGCCTTCGCAAATTCCTGTACATCCGAAAAGTCGGTCCGGCGGATTTGGCGTCGAAACTCCGGGTGAAGGTTTCGGTAGAGCCAATTTAGTTCCAGCTCTGGGGTGATGTTTCCATGACGGCGGATTAACGTTTGCATATCGGTGATATATGCGGCGGTACTTTCCTCAAGCTGGTGTATCCTCCTGCTAATGGCTACCTCCAAGTCGAATTGGTAGTTCACCGGAAAGAAAAAGTCTCGGAAGGCGTTGCTGAAAGCTTGCCAGCTGGTCCAGTATTTTCGGTTGTTCCGGAACCAAAGTGCTGACATTCCTTGTAAAAGCTCCGGCATAGCTTGCAAAAGTCGGTCTGGTGGGATGGCCTGTGATTCTCGGATCTCCTCAAGCCTCTCAAGGAAAGCAGCGGGGTCTCCATTCCCATTAAAGCTGATTCGCCAATCTTGGGTTCTCAGCGGCAACATTGTCGGTCCAGAGCTTGGTTCGTGAAGCGCACTGGTCATGGTCGGTTCTCCTGCACTGGTCACGGTGACAGTAGGTGTTGTCGTGGGGGCTGTAACTCTTCCGGATGCATTTGGAAACACAAACGGCATCGATGTAGTCGGTACGGGTGAAGCACGGCCCTCTCGGATGAATTGTATGAGTCGGCGTCTCTGGTCATCTACGGTACCCGGTATCACTAGTCTAAACTTGGCTAGCTCTGCCTCCAGTTCGTCTTTTCTCAGGAGGTAAACCCATCCAATGCGGGTGTCGGTCGATTCTTCCTTTGATGGCGGGTTCTGGGCGGCAGTAGCTTCGTTCGGATTGCTAGTAGGTTCGGTCTTCTTCAGAGGCATCTTTTTGGTATCGGAATTGGTACGTCTTACTTATTCAACGGTCAGAAACTTTCTTTCTTACTTCTAGAGCTCGAATCTCGAGACTGGTGCGTCTAAACGGTGAACGGTGAGTGGGGATCGATTCTGCGCACTCGAAAACCTATAAAATAAGGTGTCACTCGGTAGGGTGCCCCTTCTTCTGGGCAAAAGTTGACAATCTGTCAAAATGACAGGTCTGCGGATTTTGACGGATTTGTATGTAGGAAGGTCTCCTGAGACCTTTGCAGTGATTTTCGGTTACCTTCTATGACGGGATTAATTTCTTCAACTCAAAAACGGTTTTCTCTTGACTATCGGTGATCAACGAACTCGGTATACCATAAAAACGGTCCCTGCTCGGGCGCCAAATTTGTAACGTCCTTTCCGCCGTTACTGGTCGATTTGACGCCTAAATTCTGGTAACGGATGCCTCGGGCGCCAGTTTTTTAGGGTGGTATGCTCCACTTGCTCCGGGCAGCGTCAGTGAAGAAGGAAAATACTCCAGGGGTCAATATGGTGTTGACGGATGCACTGTAGCCGGTGAAACAGATTTTACCTGTCCTCCTGGATTGCCAACCTGGGTATTCGCTGCTGTATTTTTCCTCGGAGTTGCAAGAAGTTGAAGGAAAACAATGTTTATTCTCAATGTATTTATTAAACCTTCTAATAACAAAATTAACACAAAAAAAAACTACTACTCTAAAAGCAACGGTATCTAAAAGCAACAAACTACTGGTTATTACTCCGAGCAACGGGGTGTGCAAGCGGAAGCGGGTACGTGCTAAAGCGAAAAGTTAAGCGTGCGCAAACAAAACTCTCGACCAGTCAAAGTTCTACGGTAAAGGGGTACGGTTCTCAGGTTACGCGTAATGAAATTCCCGCCCTGTGTTTCTTGTAACACTTTTCCAATATCCTATCCTGACTCGGTTAGCTGAAGGCCCAAACACGACTACCACTGAGATGTGAAAACTCAGCGCCCTCAATGGCAGTTTCGCGACTACTACTGAGATGTGAAGACTCAGCGCCCCCAGTAGCAGTTTTCTTTTTCCCCCGGTATATGAACGGTTGGCTGAAGGCCCTAACACGACTACCACTGAGATGTGAAGACTCAGCGCCCTCAATGGCAGTTTCGCGACTACTACTGAGATGTGAAAACTCAGCGCCCCCAGTAGCAGTTTCCTTTCCCTCGGTATTTCAACGGGTGGCTGAAGGCCCTAACATAGAAATGCGACGGTTGAGAACAGTACCCAAATTCTAAGCAAAACTCACCTCTGAATACGGATTGCGGTCTTCGGATCTTGGACACAACTGACTTACAGTTCTCTGGTTCGGTTCTCGGCGTGGTGTTCTCCTTGCTATGTCGGCGGACTAACTCTGCCTTTCGTTTCGGTGGTATGCCTTTTTAGTGCTACCAGTGAAGTATACGTCGGTGTATTATTCGGCGTGGGGGGCTGGCCTACTACAGAGCTTTCAGAGTTTTAACGGCGCGCGGAGGTGATACAACACTTGTAACAACTAATATCGCGGAAGAATTAAATATTACATTAAAACCGGGCTATTTTTCTGATCTCGTACGGACAAGAATTATATTTTTACGTTGAGAAATAACCGTAATACCAATTTATATATAAAACCGGAATAATTGTTGCTTTTGCAAATCTGAAAATTAGTTACTTCGTTACAATATATATCAATAATAAACTAGTAAGGCGTTCATCATTAGCAAATCCTGTTGGAATATTGGAGAAAGTGAACACAGCCATGAAAGAAATCGATGCTGCTGTACCGATAATATGTAAGGAAGAAACCAACCATCGTTCTAGTGAGGACCGCCGTTCTGTGAATCTGTCTGTTTCTGAAGTCTCTGCGTCTTCCCTGGTGTTAGGGGTTGACAAGGAGCAATCCGTTGCTAAAACTTCTAAATTTTCCCCGGTGCTGTTAGGGGTTAATGGGGAAAAATCTGTTGTTGAAGTCTCTGCGTCTTCCCCGGAGTGGTTAGGGGTTGACAAGGAGCAATCCGTTGCAAGAACTTCTAAATTTTCCCCGGTGCTGTTAGGGGTTAATGGAGAAGAATCAGTTGTTGAAGTCTCTGCGTCTTCCCTGGAGTTAGGGGTTGACAAGGAGCAATCTGTTGTTGAAGTTTCCGAGTCTTCCCCGGTGTTGTTAGGGGTTGACGAAGAAAAGTCTGTTTTCGAAGTCTCTGCGTCTTCCCTGGAGTTAGGGGTTGACAAGGAGCAATTTGTTGTTAAAGTTTCTGAGTCTTCCCCGGTGTTGTTAGGGGTTGACGAAGAAAAGTCTGTTTTCGAAGTCTCTGCGTCTTCCCTGGAGTTAGGGGTTGACAAGGAGCAATCTGTTTCTGAAGTATCCGCATCTTCCCTGGTGTTAGGAGTTGATAAGGAGCAGACCGTTTCTAAATTATCTGCGTTCTCCCTGGCAGATTTGGGGAGCAACGAGAATTATGCTTATATAGGATGTCCGTTGGAAACCATAACACCCATCAAAGAAAGGAACTTGACCAAAAATCAGGAAGAAAGACTGAACCTTTTCCTCAGCCATGAATTGCCGAGGTTTGAGAGAATTCAAGGTCCAACAACGTTAGTCGAACACGAAATTCGGATGCTTCAACCCCGTCCGATCAAACAGAGATATCGACCTCAGAACCCAAAAATGCAAGAAATTTGTAATGCCGAGGTAGACACGATGTTGAAAGAAGGAGTGATAGAACCTTCCACCAGTCCGTGGAGTTCTCCAATTGTGATAGTGAAGAAAAAAGATGGGAAAAACCGGTTTTGCATTGACTTCCGCAAAGTAAATGAAGTTACTATGAAAGATGCCTACCCTCTTCCATTTATCAATGCTATCCTGGATAAGCTGCGAAAAGCCAAGTATATTTCCAGTTTAGATTTAAAGAGTGGGTATTGGCAAGTCCCGTTGACACCGGAAAGTAAGCCTATCACAGCCTTCACCGTACCAGGATGTGGATTATTCCAATTCACGGTTCTACCCTTTGGTTTACACTCTGCACCCGCCACGTTCCAGAGATTGGTGGATCAGTTAATAGGTCCAGATTTAGACCCATATGCATTTGCTTATCTGGATGACATCATCGTTCTGGGGGAAACGTTTGATCAACACTTGGAAAATTTATCGGAAGTATTTCGACGATTACGAGCAGCCCGGCTGAAACTAAATCCGGAAAAATGTCATTTTTGTTTACCGTCAATGAAATATTTAGGCCATGTAATCACTGGAGATGGAATCCGAACCGATCCGGAAAAGGTCGAAAGTATTATTAAATTTGCAGCACCAAGGAATATCCGAGAACTAAGAAGGTTTTTAGGAGTTGCATCTTGGTACCGGAGGTTTGTGCCATCGTTTTCTCAAAAGGTGGCTCCGTTGACAAAATTGCTCCGTAAGTCTCAGCGATGGAAATGGGCTGAAAAACAAGAATCCGCTTTCGTTTTGATTAAAACTTGTCTGTCTGAATCTCCCGTTTTAAGTTGTCCTGATTTTACTGTACTGTTCACCCTGGAGACCGATGCCTCCGAATATGGTTTGGGAATAGCCCTTACCCAGCAAAAGGAGGGTCATGAACACGTGGTAGCGTATGCTAGTCTCACCCTGAGTCCTACCGAGAAAAACTACTCCGTCACCGAGAAAGAATGTCTTGCCATTGTTTGGGGGATTGAAAAGATGCGTCCTTATTTAGAGGGCTACCATTTCACGGTTGTTACCGATCATCAATCTCTTAGATGGCTGCATTCTATATCTAGTCCATCGGGACGCTTGGCTCGTTGGAGTATTTTTCTGCAACAGTATGATTTCGAGATACAATACCGTAAAGGTGCTCTGAATCGTGTGGCTGATGCTTTGTCAAGAAACCCGCTACCATTGACCGCCGAGACCGATCCACCGTCTGCACTCTGTTTAACCGACGTAACTGCTGAATGTTCGTGGTACCGAAACAAGAAAGAAGAGGTGCTGAAGGATCCCGAGAAGTTCCCGGACTATTGTATTAAACAGGACCGACTGTACCGTCATTTCTGGGACATAAATGATTTCCGAGAACCAGAAATGTCCGATCCGTGGAAGCTGTGCATAGCAAAGCCCGAACGAACCCGAGTCCTGCAAGAAAACCATGATGCTCCAAACGCCGGACACCTAGGGATTGCTAAAACCATCACCCGAATTGCGAAATTGTACTATTGGCCAGGAATGTTCAGGGACATCACCAAATACGTGAGGAAATGTCTGCAATGTCAAAAGTACAAACCGTCGCAACAAAAGCTCCCAGGCAAAATGCAGCCATCTCCAAATCAACGACCATGGGAAACTGTTAGCTCCGATATCATTGGGCCTTTGCCACGAAGCAAAAAGGGGAACTGCTATATTGTAATGTTCCAGGACCGATTTACCAAATGGGTGCAATGTAAACCACTGAGGAATGCTACTGCTAATAGTATTAGTACGGCATTTCATGAAGAAATATTGACAACATTTGGATGTCCACGTACAGTATTAACCGATAATGGAACTCAGTATAACAGTACGATGTTCAGAAGTATGCTGAGAGAACTGGGAATTCGACACCGTTTCACACCACCGTACACCCCACAAGCCAATCCGGTTGAAAGAGCCAATCGCACTCTGAAGACAATGATTGCACAATATTGTGAACAAGATCACCGGGACTGGGATATAAGATTAGCCGATTTGAAGTTTGCGATGAACAGCTCCAAACACGATTCCACCGGATTTTCACCTGCATTTTTAAATTTTGGACGAGACCCCGACATTCCGAAATCATTCAAGAGAGAAACTGAAGATAAACCTGAAGCCAATTCAAGTCAAGATGTCGAAACGGAAAACCCTGTCGAGGAAGTTGCAAAGCCGCATCTCTTGCGACTTGATAAATTACAAGAGTGTTTTGATCTTGTCCGCTTAAATCTGTCCAGAGCATTCACCAGTCAAAGTCATTATTACAATTTACGTCGCCGTGACTGGAAATGCACCTTGGGAGATAAAGTTATGAAGAAGGAAAATACTTTGTCCTCGGCCGTCGATCATGTAGCTGCGAAATCGGCCCCGAAATATTCTGGGCCATATGAAGTTGTCCGTGTCGTTTCTCCGGTAGTATATGACTTACGAGACGAAAACGGCAAGCGATATAACCGAATTCACATAAAGGATTTAAAACCGTTAACTATTTAGTTTATTTCAGAATGAAACCGCGGTGCGACGCACCACCTCGAGGGAGTGAGCGTGTCGCTAAATGTAATTCCCTGCCAAGTGGTTAGGGAAAAATTGAGGAAATCATTGAAATTCCACTGGTACAACACAAGCACGAAGCTTGCCATTCCCAGAACGAGGTGCTCTCTCCACGAGCCAAAAGAAAGCGAAGCCAACCGGGATCGGAGGGCTTTATTCGCATTACCAAGGACCTTTGTTGGAAGTGCGGAACCTCTGGACACAACCGACGTGTTTGTGCCCGTCAAGCTGTCCTATTCTGTTCCCGATGTGGAAAAATAGGAAGAATGTCCCGAGACTGTCCATGTGACAAAATCGCCGACCGTTCACGAGCGAGTAGATCCTCGAAGTCAGTAGCCGTACAAGTTCATCTAGTCTCCAGATTCCGTTCCGATCAGCGACGTGCAACCCAGGAGAAGGGTGTGCAATGCGAAATTTGTACATGCTCCAGATCACCACCACCGACCACCAGCCGCCTACACGAGAGATACTCCCGCCTGCACCGAAATATCGGAGTCCGAGGGTTTGGACCAAGCTCCGGAATCCGTAGCAGAGGCTACAGACAATGAACACCCTTTTAGAAGATAAGTCATGTGACAAAGACTGTATTTAGTGTTAAGTTATAGTTTAGCGATAAGTTTTTTTTAGGATAGTGAGTGATTTGAAAAAAAAATGTAAAGTACGCAAGCGATGCTCGCGTCCTTTAATTTTTTTTTACCGAAGTAAGGGGGGGATGTAACGAAGTTAATTTTCCGACAATAATTATTCTTTAAATTTCCAA
>CAJUYI010007366.1:0-12226 GCA_910591695.1 Galerucella pusilla
CAATTTTCTTGATCGTTTTTGCAGATTCCTATTTTCATAGTATTGATCTATACGGACAAGTTTACGTAGTAGAAATATAACAGTCAGAAGGTACCTACCTACTATTTTGTGAAAATAGTAGACCATGGAATTAATAAAACGTCATTATTTCATTTTTAGTTTATAAAAAAGTTGTCTGTTTATAAATAGCTATTTGAAAATGGATAGTGACAGTGAATTTTCAAGCACACCTCCAGATATAGCAGATTTTGCTAAAAATATTACTCTTAATCTTCTGCCAACTAAATCCAGAGGTAAATACGAAAAACAATACAATATTTTCATGGATTGGTGCCGCTCAAAAAAAATTAAAAAATATTCGGAGAATGTATTGCACAAATGGCTATTTTCGATACATGTCCGGTCCCGGACTTTTGCCGATCTCTGTATGAACCATACCTAACCTTAATCTGTATGAACCATACCTAACCTTAAATAACAAAAGTCGTGTGATTATTATCCATTTCTAACAAAAACTTCCAAATTTCCAATGAACAAAAATGTATATATGACTTCTTTAATTTACAGAGTATAGCGGACGTGGTGGCGGATAAATCGTACTTTACCAGAGTCGGGCTCAATTTACTTGTCAGACAGACAGACAGTGAACCTCTAGTAACAATGACAGCTAAAGAATTCATGTTTGGATATTCCAGCAGTATATTAACCTTGGGAAATAATTTCATGCCATCCTGGATCAAATTTGATAAGCTTGGACTTATTGATCGGGTAAGTAAAACTAAATGGACGAAATCTAGAGAATTAGGAACGCTATAGCCAAAAGCGCTCTTATCGTGCGGGTTCAAAGTTCACTAACCATATGTATCAAATTAGAAGACACAGAGGTTACCAAAATGTGAGATTACAAAAATACCGGGAGAAATTAATAATGGTCGATGTTTCCTGCACACTGGTTGACGAATTTCCACTTTTTCATTCATTCTCGAAATAATCTATCAGATTAAGTACCATTTTTTTTTGCTTGAGGATGCAAAATACCGGAAAATTGCTTCTTATTATCCCTTTGAATTGTCAAAGTCACAATCAGGCAATCCAGATCACGCACAAAACAGTCTAACCTATACAAGTGAAAGTTTATAGGATGACCTTGAATACAAAAATGAGGTTTCAAACCCATCCACCTGAAGCGCTAGTTGCAATTGAGTTGTCGAAGCAGGCCTGGCAGCTAAGACCTTTTGCACGAGAAGAAGAAAATATTTCAAAATTCATCATAGCTGTCATATAGTTGTCACCATTGTCTTTTATAGATTGTTTCCTTTTGCCATTTGCTGCTGTTATTTGTGTTTTAATTAGGTACTGTAAGTCTTATCAACTGTGATAATTCAATGGATAATTCATAATATTTATAATGGTTGGTGTGAAGTGTTGCGTTCCTGGGTGTACAGACACATTACATTAAAACGACATAGGTTTCCCAAACATGACCCTTTGTTGTTGAATGAATGGGTCGCCTTCATTCGCAATCCAAAACTAAAGGAATTAAGCGCTGAACAGATTTATAAATCCCACAAAGTTTGCAACAGACATTTTGAACCACAATATATTGTTATTGGTACAAAAAGGGTCCTCACTCGCAAAGCTGTCCCATCAAAAAGTGATGGGAAATACGTAATATTATCACTCTTAAGTATTATTTAGCGCGTGGTAAAATGTAAATTGCATTTAGGAATTCCTAAATTCGTTTTAGATATTACCTGAAATGGTTAGTGAAATCGGGCATTAGTCATTCAAGTGATTCAAATAAACAAACTTCCATTATGATTAAAAAAAGGCGATATGAAATAGTTCTGAACTCATCCACTGCGATCGCTGAAATTCTTCTTCCCTTAGTCTGTTTTTCCGCCTCAGCTGCCCTGCCTATTTCGACAACTCAATTGCAACTAGCGCGTCAGGTGGATGGGTTTGATACCTCATTTTTTCATTCTAGGTAATCCTATTAGACTTTCACTTCTATAGGTTAGACTGTTTTGTGCAGATCACGTGACCTAATATGGCCGTGCAGGGCAAATAATTTAGACAGATAGGTTAGTTTTGTATTGTCTATTCAGTCATAAACAGTGCTCAAGACTTTTTAGTCGAATTTATCAGTATATTTTGCTTCAATTTAGTATATTTTATTAGTGTTTAGTATATTGTTCGTTTGATTAGTATTTTTTATTTAGAATATATCACTTTTCTTAGTTTTTATAAATATTGTTATTGAACAAAACTGAACAAAATGCCTGCTACATACATCCTGATATTTGATTTTTGATTCTGTTAAATAATCTCTATTGATTGCTGCTAACCACATTTCTCTACGCTTCTTACTTAATTCATTCTTGTGCACCAAAAATGTGTTCTTTAAAACAGCTGGGACCTTAAAAAAGCTAACTTGGTGTCGGTTTAAACGGCTCCCATAACCGACTACAATACAAGTTGTTGGCATTTTGAAGTAGGTGTTTCACTCCTGAAATCCGTAAGCATAAAAGTTAAATACTGCAGGTGATACCTTCCAATTCAAGCAAGTGAAATTTTAATGCCAGCAATTTCATAAAAGTTTCACTTTCATTATAATATTGTATATGTTTTAGTCAGTGTGTACTTACCCGTAAATATTAAATAATAATTCTTGATAGTCTAAAAACCACTAACAAAAAAAGAATGTTCTTATATAGGTACACAACCGAAAGTTGGTCCTAAATTGATATACCCAGTTAAAAAGTTTTATAAAATTGGATATTATCAGTATAGAGACACCAAAGCAAAATAAAAGCACCTTTCTCCAAAATAAACACTTATGTATACCAAAATCCACGGTCTACAATGTATTAAATCACATTTGTTTGCCCTGTGTCGCCATATTGAATTTTACTTGACACGTCTGTATCTGTATCTGTATCTGTAGAGTAGGGAGGGTGAGTGTGTAGGCTCACAGCACTTAGGCCACATGTGACCCATTGTACATCCTCCCGAGGAGTTGTCCTCCTAGGTCATTGTCCATCCTGTCCTTCTCAGGAAGGTCGACAGGTCACTAGGAGACATCTCCTTTATATCGGCAGGTGTAGGCCAAGACTCACCGAACACACACTCTCTTATTGACGATAACTCCGGACATTCGCATAAGACATGCCTGACAGTTTCATCTTCCTGTTCACACAACCTGCATAGAGGTGTGTCCACTAGCCCCATAGTATGGAGGTGTTTCCTTAGTTGACAGTGACCAGTCAGAAATCCTACTGTTAAACGTAGGTTTTTCCTGGTCATCGCCAAATATTGATTGAGCATGGGTGTAACGTTTGGCTAGTTCCGCATTTGTCGAAGTCGTTAGGCCGTAGGTGTCACTGGGTCCTAGAATTTTTAAGTCAAGAAAACATATTTGTATTCTGTGTAAATTTTAATTTATTAAAATCGCAGAGCGCTATCGGCTGTTAAGCCATCTTCAGTGCTTACTCGTCAGGTAATTTTTACAAGAAACTTTGACAACACATATTCACCCTAGAATTTTTAGTCCAGCGGCTTCCCTGGCTTAAGAATCAGCAATGCGATTTCCTTTACTCCTGTCGAGCCCTTTAACCCACCATATATATAACACGTTGTCGGTTCAAGGCTAATAGGGCTTGTCTACTATCAGTGCATATTATTATGCTTTTGCCAGAGATACCAGCCAGTTCTGTTCGAACCATGTTGATATTGTTTCCCATTCCCCACTTAATCTTTAGGCTTAGTGCTCTCGAGTAAACTCCACATCCTGAGCCTTCTTTCATTTTTGAACCATCTGTATATATGCGTATTGCATTTGCAGCAATCGTACCATGGCCATTAACGCAACCTCTTTGACGTGCTGGTCCAGAGGGGTCAGACCAGTAATTAGTTCCATTGCTGCGGTTGGTGTTGTTCTCATGGCTCCTGTGATGTTTAAACAAGCCATTCGCTGTATTTGATATATTTTTTGGATGCCCGTTGCTTGTAGAACCTTCGGTCCCCATGCAATTGCTCCATACGTTAACATGGGTCTTACTTGACAGGTCACTGGATTGCCTAATACCGACATTTAAATCAAAACTTCGCTGGTGAAAGATTTTTTAGAATCGCTGAAAACTAAATACATATCCTTTTTTCTCCAGTCAAAATTGCATAGGTCTGTCTTATTCATCTTACGGATTTTATTTGGAAGTTATGATTAAACGCAATAAAAGAAAACAAAAACGGTGAGTATGTCTTTGTTGAATCGGATGACTCGCATGATAAGACTGCATTTGACTATATGACCCTTTCTGGGTATTTTGTATGGACTATTTCACTAGAGTAAATTGATAACTGACAAAATTTAACGGTTTTGAACTGGCAATTTTTTGTCTTGTCGCGGCAATTTTATCACTCTGTGATGAAATTCAATATAAAATCTTTGTTGGTGGTTTCTAAGGAAACTAAGTTGTTTATTTATTTATTTAACTGTCTAAAAATTATTAAAACTGTTTCAAAAATTTAAATGAGTATAATCAACATGGATAATACAAGATTTGGAAATAATTCAATAAATGAAATAGAGATTACAATTAAGCAAAGTATACCGCGAAATACAATGAAGACAAAAAAGTCTGCGTGGGAACAGTTTAGAATGTTTCTGGACGCACGTTAGAAAAGGATACTTCTGAACAAGTTATAGCAAAAATTCTTGAAGATTATGGTTTTAACATGAAAAAAAGAGATGGAACTGATTATAATGAAGCTAGTGTGAAAACACTTTGGAATACGACAGCTCAAATGGTTCAGGAAAAATATTTTCTAGAATTTAACATCAAAATTGATCCATTTAAAGATATTACCTATAAATTTGCTAGATTGGCCAGGGATACAAAACGTAAAAAGCTTCAGGCTGAACCTGAAACCAAAAAAAGAAGTTCTAACGCGTTTACCAAAGAAGAATTAATGGAAATGGTAGATAGCTATTCTGAAGATAATCCTGATGGGTTACGAAAAAAGTTTTTTCATTTATGTTCGTTCGAATTAGCATGGCGTGGAAATGAAGCTGCTAATTGTGATATTAATTTATTTAAAAAAGAATATTATAATAAAGGTAATTTTACTGGCAGGGTAGAATATAATCCAGTCTTTTCCAAAATGACACAAGGAGGATCAAAAGCTTTATCTGGCAGTGAGTGGCTGGTAAGAAATAATGCTAACAACAATTTGTGTCCCGTTCGTTTATTTTTAAAAATTATTGAAAAAAGAGAATTCAATCCTTATCTAACAACAACAAGATTATTTTCAACAGTACATCCAAATTGGGAGAAAGGAATATGGTACAAAAATTCACCATTGGGAATTAATACAATTTCAAAGTGGACGAAAATATCTGCAGAATCAATTGGTATAGACACAAAAAAAAATAAAAATAACCAATCATTCACATAGAGCTTCTGCAATATCTGCATTAGCAAATGAAGGAGTTGGCGAACAAGAAGTAATTAAGCTTACAGGACATTCTTCTGCCCATTCTTTGAAAACATATAAATTACAATTAAATGAACATTTCCAAATTATAGAGAACCTTCGAGAAAATAAAAATAAAGAAAAGGAATCCTTAGTTTCTAACTTAAATTCATCACAGGTTATGATGCAAAACAATCCCCAAAATAATGCTACAAGGTACAATTATAATAATTGTACTTTTTACATAAATAAGTATTTTTTTTTCCATGTTATTATTTTTTTGGCTTTGTATAATTGAAGTTTGCAATAAATAAAACGTTTAAGCATATGATTTTTTAGTTTTTCTCTCGCGAAATAGTCATGTCGAATACCACTCAATTAAAAATTTTGTAAGGTAAAATTTTTCTCTTGTCGTATTCAAGTTTGTTGCTTTTAGGTAATTTTGCTCATGACATCCAAAACCACTCGCCTGGCGGCTCGTGGTTTTGTTAAATGTCATTCGCAAAATTGCCAAGCAACAAACTTTTATGACAATCGAAAAATTTGGCCGACAAAATTTTCACTCTCGTAGTATTATATAATATGAATATTTTTATTTTCAGATGTACGATTTCGATGGAGACTACGAAACAGTTTACGACGGCCAAAAATGGGGGGTCAACAATGTGGGTTTGATAGAAAAATACCGAGGAGAGACTAAAATACCCCAATGGGAAAGTCCTTGCGGTGATATCACAGGAGCTTCGGACGGTACAAAGTTCCAAGGATACATTGAGCCTAACGATACTCTCCTGTTTTTCAGGAAGAGTATGTGTAGAGCTAAAAAACTGGTAGGTGTAGATGTTTAAAAAATCTTTTTCATTGTTTTATAAGAATGTTACTTCAGGTAAAAATCAACGAAACTGTCAGCAGCGGTCTCAAAGCTTTCGTTTATAAATTTGATCCCGAAGCTGATGACAACGGTTGGGATAGGGATAATAATAAATGTTTCTGCAAAGACAACAAGTGCAAGCCTAGAGGTCTTCTGGACGTCCGCGGATGCTACTACGGCTTCCCAATTGCTCTTAGTAACCCACATTTTCTTGATGCCGACAAAAGCCTTTCTTCTAACGTCACAGGGATGCATCCAGATCCTGAAAAGCACAAGAGTTTCTTTGTCATACAACCAGTAAGTACTTTTGGTCCTTTTTTTGAACAGATTAATTTAAAAAACATTGTTTGCAGGACTCAGGACTTCCTATAGAATTAGCTGTGAGATTTCAAATCAATATGCACTTGGGAAATTTGAAATCCATAGCTCATTGTGATAAGTTCGACAATGTGGTGTTGCCATTGCTTTGGGCTGAAATAGTAAGTGTCATATTAGTACAGGCAAATAACACTTTTACAAAGAGAAAATTGTTAACATGATGAGAACAGTTGGGAATGGTAAATAGGCGTCTAATAAACGTGAAAAAAATAAATGCGTGAGCAGGGGTGTTTCCAGATATATTTGGGGGGTGAAAAGGGGTGGAATTTTGGATTATTGCGATTTCCGGCGAAAGTTGACGTCGGAAAAAAAAGTGTACAACAGAAAAGTTATAGATCATAAAAAGGTCTACAACTTTTGTGGAATTGATTTTATCATATAAACACAAAATCTCCGAGAAAAATGCGAAAAACCACTTTTAACGTTTTTTATTTTTCATTTACACAATAATAATTTTATTTTAACAAAACTCGATGAATGCATATCTTTTTATGTCCGGAAAATCCACAAATTTTTCCAGATGAAAATATCAAGATACTTCCGAGATAATCACGTTTCTCGGCCCAAAATTAAAATTCTCCTTTAGAAAATTGTTGTAGAGACTTCATTCATGTCGTCAGTTTTTCGTCTTGAGTTATACTTTCTTGTGAAATAATAAAATATTACAGTCCCCATTTAGAAACATGCTCAAAAATTGGAAAAATCAAAAAATGAATTCTGCAACCATCTTTTTGGAACTTTAGTTCTTTACGCCAGGTTATGTTTGAGCGACCAGGGGTCGCGACGTAAAAGATCTGACCGTTACGCGTTACGTTACGCTACGTTATGTTACATTGCTTCGTTATGTGCCTTGCTTTTGCGTGCTTGTGCCTCCTTAGTCTCTCTCTCGTTTACGAAGCAGCGATTCATAATAATAAATATGCTCCTGCCCGGATTCGAACCCGGGCCGCCCACGTGCAATGCGAGCATTCTAACCACTGAACCACCGATGCTATATTGAAATTCTATGCAAAGGTGGTATTAGCAGTGCTAGTGATCTACTTGAATTTGTTCGGATAAATTTTTACTATTATTTCCATAATTGTTTTTGCGCGATTAAGGGCCGGTTTTACAAGAGAGATTTATACTAGGTATAGTTATTCTGGGTATAAAGTTATACCAGGAAAAAATCTAGAAAATAAAAATTTCTATAAACTGTAATATAACTCCAAATTAAAAATTTAACAATTCAATTTTATGTTTCCACTAATTTTGTGGTAAACGAATGTCCAATTTGTATAATGCTACGGTTTCCTTTTTTAAATATACGATGCTGTTATAAGTAGATGTTGCCAGTCGGACTCCCTCATGGAGGGTACCGTACCGTTATCTATATTAATGAATATTCTGCTAAATATTTCAAACGTCTACCTGTTGTCGTCATTAATATCAAGCAGAATGATTATTTAAAAATAAAATTAACAATAAAAAAAAATTCCTCGCGGGGAATCGAATCCGGGTCTACCGCGTGAGAGTCTGGTGTGCTTACTACTCAACCACCAAAGAATATGTAAATTGTTTATCTATAACGTCAGATGTATTACATAACTTTTGCTTAAAAGGAACTAAAGTTCCTACCGTGTGTCCCGCGACACGTTCTACCTTTTTTTTACTGATTGTTAATAATTTGTTTAAATTTTCAAATAATTATTAAAAACCAATTGTCCTTTTTAATGTTGACTTTGCAGTTGATTCCATATACAGTTGAAATATTAATTTATTCAGAGATAATTCTGGTTTGCCTTTGTATATTGATGTTATTAACTTGCAACCATTCCGATCAATAATTGTTGGATCTGCGTCAGTCAATCATTATTCGACTTGTATGTTCATAGTATTACGAACTCACTGAGTCAGAAGCCGGTCCTGTCGAAACTATGAATGCGACCTTTCTAGAAAGGTTCTTTCGCAGGTAATATTCAGACTGTTCTCGAAGCGTACCAGGTCATACAATGGTTTATCGCGAATGTTCTCGAATTATAAAATATACGCAGAGGTGGTGTATTCAAGAATGTTCTGGAGTTAGAAGGACTATATATACGCGGGTTTTTGAGTGTGTCGGAGTTGTTGTTCAGTATACAGTGAACCGGTAAACAATTTCATTATACAGTGAGTGAACAGATAGTGAATATAAATAGTGTTGAAGATAAATTAGGACAATTATTATACCGAGTGTAAATAAATTAGTAGACATTAAGTAGTGTGAATATAAATTAAGTTTATTATAGTGTGTAAGTGTTTCTTCAATAAATCAATAGTAATTAGCCATAGTGAGCGTATCATTTTATCCCACGGTAAAAACAGTTCAAAAAAATAAGAAAAACATTACAATAGTAATACTTTTAAAAATAGAAATATCTAATCAAATAATGAAACAAAGAATCTTTTGTATTTTTTCCATACAATTGAATAGTGCAATTGGTTTTTGAGAGTTATTTAAAAATTCAAACGAATTATTGACATTCAGTAAAAAAAGATGGTTGCAGAATTCATTTTTTGATTTTTCCAATTTTTAAGCATGTATTTAAATGGAGACTGTATATTTTCATCGTTTCACAAGAAAGTATAACTCAAGACGAAAAAATGGCGACATGAATGAAGTCTCTACGACAATTTTCCAAAGGAGAATTTTAATTTGAAAAATATTTTTTTGGACCGAGAAACGGAAGTCTCTTGATATTTTTTTCTGGAAATATTTGTGGATTTTTCGGACATAAAAAGGTATACATTCACCAAGTTTTGATAAAATAAAATTATTATTGTGTAAGTGAAAAATTAAAAACGATAAGAGCGGTTTTTCGCATTTTTCTCGGAGATTTTGTGGTTATATGATAAAATCAATTTCACAAAAGCTGTAGACCTTTTTATGATCTACAACTTTTCTGTTGTACACTTTTCTTTCCGACGTCAACTTTCGCCGGAAATCGCAATAACCCAAAATTCTACCCCTTTTCACCCTCCAAATATATCTCGAAACACCCCTGCTCACGCATTTATTTCTTTTACGTTTATTATACGCCTATTTACCATTTCCAACTGTTCCCATTCTGTTAACAATTTTTTTTCCGCTTCAAAGTAAGCTAATTCTACTAGTCTATGTGTCAAAATTTAAAATTTATTGTTTATTTATTTATTCTTCCTTTCCAGACCATGGATAAACTACCCGATTACTTGGAGAGTCGTTTCAGGATGTACCTAAACGTCCTACCAGTAGCGGAAAAATGCTTAATGATCATTTTCCTAGCTGGTGGAGTACTCTTTTTCCTATTATCCCTCTACAAATTCGTCAAAGTATCAAAGAGTAGATCCCAATACAAAGAGCCGTGGATAGAAGACTCTTTGGTCTATAATATCGACAGGAAACTCAGCAGCTACATCCCAGCTAGGTCGTCCAGCTTAACAGCAAAGGAATTGGAAGTTTATATCGATAGTATGGTACCACTTACAGAGAGCGAACATAGCAACGATGAACAAGAAGTCGAACTTGACTCGAGCCACGAACAAAGCTCTTTAGTCAACAAATAATAAGAGTATCTGTAGATTAATCGGTATCTTGTAACGAGAGACATTATCAAGTCTGCTCCTTTTTCGTGGGAAACAAAAAACAACGATATTGTGATTGTAATTTTAGTATGCCATATTAGTATAGCTCAATTATATAGGGTGGTGAGGTGGAAATGCAGCAAAGTCATTATAAGAAACTACGTCCCTATCTATTAGCATCAGGATGTGCTATGCAGTCTCCACTTCTAAGTGACAGAATTTGCACAATCTTGAGATTCCTGAGCCACCCATTTTCTTGTGGCCATGTTTATTGTCAATTTTGCCACGCCGCAGAAGAGTTCTTGTCCAACGAATGGCCGTTTCATTGGTATTTTCGTGCTCTGGTACCTAGTTGACCCACAGAGTGGGCTCAAAACCCGTACGCAATTCCTTTTTAGCTTAGAATTGGCAGCTTGGTTGACGCTAGTAAATACGTCCTTAGATAGGCTTACTGAAACAGCTATAGGGCTTTGTTTTAGCTCTTCCCTTTTTCTTGGATCCTTGGATGTACCAGGTTGCCTCAGTCACTGATTGTTTCGACACTTCTGGTTGTACCATTAACGAACCTAACCAGTAGTCCTTATTAGGTTCTATATTCGACAGACAGTACGTGACACATTTGGTTTCGCCTTGTATAAAAATCTTTAGTGGTGGTATTGAACAGGATCTTCATCGGAATTGTGGGAGATAATTTTATTGCCTTCGTAATATACATAATATAGGGTATCGTTGGTCTAACTACTTTTGTGTGTAGAGGGTAATTTTTTGTGTTGAGACCAACAGTTTTTTCCGTATTTGCCAAGGACAATGCTGTGGTCTTCTGAAAGTGAGTGTTCCATGAAATCCTTTGATCAAAATCGTAGATTACGAAATTAATATGTGATCTCCATAGCTCTCTGTACAGAGTGTTGAAAAAGAAACATTCTACTGTAGTATACTTTCAGTACTGCTTTTTATTAAAAAAAATAATGACTTTGTTGTTTTATTTAAAAAAAATACAAGCAGTACCAGAAGATATTATTAAAATAATTTGGTTTTTGAGTAAATAGGTAATAATAATCCTTAAATAACATTAAAAACGATACAGTTATTGTCTTGACATCATCAATGAGAGATCTAGCACTATTAGACCAGGGTCGATAATTTTTGAAACAAAAAAAATAATAGTAGGATGAATCCCATTATAGAAGGAGGGGAATATGATATAATTGAGGAAAAAAATAAATTACGGGCGATCCGAGTTCGGGAAGTGGGAAGGGGTGAGTTTTTAAGGGTGAAAAATGGTTTATCTCGATTTCTGGCAAAACTACAAGTCCTACGGAAAAAAGTTGAATGGCAAAGTTGTGAGTAATGAAAAGCTCTACAACTTTTGTATCCACAATTTTCACAAATAACCTTGAAATTTATGTGAAAAACTCAAATAACCAAGTTTTTGGTTTTTTATTTTCATCTTTTTCAAAAAAGTATCTTTTTTACGAAATTTCGTGAAAACTTACCTTATTATGTCCCAAATACACTGTAATTTATTTGATTTAAAATACTTTTTTTCACCCCATTTCGACTCAATATCAAAAAAGCACCCTAATTTTCAATCGAAAATTCTCGCGTCAATATATCAGCTTTTTTTTAAAAGTCGGTGGGCTTTTAGTTCGTTGAAATCTCTACTTTCTGATGAAAAAAAAATACATCTCCATGGTAAATGTTCTCAGAAAATGCAAAAAATGAAAAAAACTCAAATTCGAAGTTTTTTTTTCATCGAAAAAATGTGATTGCTGCTATTTTTTCGAGTTAAAAAGTTTATTCACTAAATTCGAATTACATCCATGTCATAGAAAATCTCATAAAATGTGAATATACATGTAAATCGTACTATTGAATTTAGATAGTTCACTTTGATTACATTATAATAATTTTAAAAAC
>CAJUYI010007367.1:0-12225 GCA_910591695.1 Galerucella pusilla
CAATTTACTTGCAATTTACAGATTTTTACGAATATATTGTGGAGTCATTTAAAAACAGTTAGTTTTCATTTAAAACCATATATTTTAGAATAATTTTCTCTTATAATTTTAACTTGATTGTTAAATATTATTTGATCACAACTTTATCAAATCAATTTTATTGTCTCTTTAGATCTTTACAATGAGGTACCATTTTCTATTTCTTATAGCCTGATGATGATAATTGTTACCGAAACTAGCTGCAAGTTTTGAGTCCCAATGGACATTAAATGTATTGTGGTTCCATTGAACACTTTATTTGGATTCTAACCACATTTGAGGTATGGATGAACTCTTAGAGTTAAAACTATAGGTGATATCAAACTGTATCTTATCAATGAATTTATTTCAAATTGACAAAGGTGTTTGTTTTTCAAACGCAAAACCATTATCCCCAACAATTTTTGAAAGTCAAACTAACACAGTTATCAGCTTCGTCCAAGCAATTCCATTACATACTCGACTAATACTCCATTTCTCACTCCTGGCGGTGCAAATGTTATTTGTAAGACCAGTCGAGTAATATGTTATATTTCTGACATGAAATTTGCCATTTCTCCATTTTATTCGATAACTTCGAGAAGACTCCACGTATTAAGGGTTGAAACAATCAATTCATCAAAACTACCGCTTTGTCATGAGCCAGTGTAACTGGGCCTCTTCCAGCCACAGGCCTGCTACTTCTATACAATTTTTCCGGAACCCCTTGAAAGTATAACAAATAGAACTTTTATCTATATCTATATTCCATACACTTTTACAACGTGACACTTATCCACACCTTTTTTACAATGAAAATTTCAAAAAATATTACATGAACACAACATCAGACCACACCATACAGCAATATTGCATGTTAGTGACCAGCCAAATTATAATGGATGCCAGAAGGTGTGTGTCTCTGTTCTCCTGCATTAAAAAACTTAAGCAGTGATAGCGAGCTTCACGAATCATTGAACACATTAGCGAAATTGCCAAACCAGAACAAAGATATCATCCACAGCTGCTTCGAAACGCGATATGGATTCTAGGAACTTTTCTGAATTCTAAATGGGGCTCAATCTTTTTTTTTATCCAACTTATATCTCAAATCTAGTTGGAAGCAATATTTGGACTATCGATAGATTTTTAAAAAGTGATATTTCAATAAATCAAGGTATATATTTAGAGAATGTTTTGACTATCCAACATCCAATATATTTATTCAGTGATGCAAATACAGTAATAATAACCATAGAAAAACCATCTGAAAAAAGGATCGAAAAATAATTTATATATCGAGACAGTGTTTGGGTTTATTTTTGGATATTTATGAGATACCTTTAAATATTTTCTTTTGGTCGTTAATATTTTCTGATAAATGAACTCCATATTAAAAATAAATAAACACTTTTAAAAATAAATTTTGCATGTGAACAGTTTCAAGCACCATTACCGTAATTTAAACAAACCGATAAAACTTCAGCTCAAAAAAATTTGATTCACTTCCACAGATCAAACAATCTCACATATTTTCATTACCTTAGATGTATTAAGAAGTGATGCCATATATTTATTTGTATTTAACTTTGGGATATAATTTGAACTTGAAATATTGAGCAGACGAGAAAACGTTGGAAATAAAATAGGCTGATGAGTTATTTTGATGGGCCAATTCCATGAACACATGGATAAGCCAAACATGGGATCCGGAATTGGAAATATTTAAATTTCATATGAATATGGACAGAGAGGTTTCCGGCTTACTGTTTATCATTGCATTTCAAGCCACAAAGTTATAGGCTACGATTAATGCATCATTCCAGGGATATACAATTCTTGAGATATCAGTCTCTGGGAAAGTAAAGTCTCTGAATATTCAGTTCCTGGGCAAAAAAAATTTCTGGTTCATACCTCAAGAATGAACAGTCTCCTGGAATCTGATAATATTAAAGTTTTGAACATAATGTGAATATGAGAATAATATTTGGAAGGCACATAATTAAGGTGCCGACATTGGTCTCTAAGCAGTTCTATAAGATTATCGCAGAAATTACATACCTTCCGCTCTGTGACTGTATTAAGGACAATCAACAAGAATAATGTGTTTGTCACTTAACTCCAACTGTAATTTGGTTGCTTTTCCAAACAAGATCGAATAATTATGAGAACCACATTATAAAAAGGTAGGCATTTATTTGAATTTTTCACATAAATTTTGAGGTTATGAGAAAAACTGTGTATACAAAAGTTGTATACCTTTTTATTACCCACAACTATGCAACCCAACTTTTTCCATAGGACTTATTTCGGATCGCCCGTAATTTATCTTTCCTTCCAATTTCAAATATTCCCCTCCATTTCTAATGGATTTTATCCTACAGATATTTTTTTTGGTTTCAAAAATTATCGATCCTGGTCTAGTCCGATTGACGATCAAGCTTGCCAAACAATAGATGAGGCAACAGAGATTTTCTTGTAGAGCACCGCTAAATGAAGCCGAATGTAGCGATTCTTTTTGTTCGCTCATTTTTCATATCTTTCCCCAAAATACAAAGTGCCATTCCAAACGACAAAATATGTCTGTGCATGTTGCGCTTATCTGTCGGTCATTCTCATTTAACTGATCGTGATTGTGATACAATGAATATTAAGTCGACTATTTCTTCGCAGTGGAAAGCTCTTTAGAACCACATTAAATTCAAGAGAGTCTGGTGAATCGAAGGAAGTGGATAATGTAACTTTCAATTCTGTCTATCAAAAAACTTTCTTCTTTAACGGTCCTCGTCTATTCTCTTGAGAAGATCTAAATGATCTGGTAAGTGATTTAAATTTGTTCGAACAACGGATAGAACTTTTAGAGTCTCGATTGACGTGAGGGAATTCATTGCTATCCAGAACAGAAATCAGTTACTCTAGACGGAGAACTGAGAAGAATTTTTCACATAAGGTCGACAATCTGGTATTTTATAATAATGTCTATGGTGTATTTTTATGCCATTGGTATAGGATACGAAACAAAAATATGATATTTGCTTATTCTTCCACATAACGGTAATATTTTCTATATACCGATATATGGTTGAGATATTTCTATATAAACAGAGTTTGTTTATTCACAATCATCTTATATATAAAAAGGTCACTTTTGACGACTCACTTTAAATTAGGGGAATATACAGTATACCAAAAATTGACCTTTACCCTGACGTCATACCTACTAACCTCACGAAATAAATCAATGAGTCAAAAAAGGCTACTGTTACTCTGTAGTATGCGTAAATACGTTCGCTGCTTGTTTATCTTGTTCAGTTACCGACTAAAAAGTGAGGTTAGATTAAAAATATGCATTAAATGCAAAACAGGAAATTTGGTACATACACCAAAATAAAAATAACAAATTAGAGGTTTTAAGAAAAACCGATTTTATAGAATTGAACAAAACTCGATGTATGAAAATTATAATGAGTTGTCATCAGAGATCAAAATAAATTCTTATGAATACAACCGATTTATCATTTTTGGCGTCAGGGTGAAGGTAAATTTTTTCTACTGTACAATTATTGTTGACTTCAACTTCCAACCCAAGGAGAAAGTTCGTAGCTTCGTTCAGGCAATGTTAATAGTTGGATGATTGTTGCGATTGACAAAATTACATAAGATTACTATACAAAAAGCCCATTTCTATAAAGGATACGTACCTACCTACAAATAGGACTTACCTAAAGCAAAATAGTTTACAAACAGTCTTATTTATACATTAGTTCATAAACTTTTTTTAAATCGCCTCAAAAGTTTACGTCCATCTATCCCATGTCGTGTTTTGAGAATATTATCTTTTTGTGGGCAAGGGGTATGGAGGTCTCATTATATTTTCTAGTAATCCATAGAGACAACTTAAAGTTCATTGAACTAATGAGTAAAAAATCATTGTTAGGCCAGTTAGACCAAAAGTACAAGTAATTAGCAATACGGCTGATTTTTTTAATAAGTACTTTGAAGTATGTAGATTATTATAAAAAAAAGTTTACCAGTCTATCGATTTCCCAAATTAGCAAAAAAAGATCAAAAAACTTTTCTTTTCGAAATTTTTCAATATTTCACGCTGGGAGGGAGGTGGAGAAGAATAAAAAATACCACCGCGTAGGGGAAATGTTTTGCAATAAAAAAGGTCCCATTCGTCCGATCAATGGTCCGTAAAAAATTCGTAAACTAAGTATGTGTTCCGCATCCGCGACTCTGCTGCACGGTGGAAAAAAATATAAATATTCAATCAGAATTTTTTTTCAATCTTTGGTGAGAGTTAAGGTTGTAAATAATAAATGGGAGGTGATAAATTAATTTTTACATATTTTTATTGGAAAAAGGTATGAAAAAAATTATATCTTAAAATTATATATTAATCATCTTTTATAATTTTCACTATATACATTTTGTTCGGTGAATATTAATCTTCATATTACATGAGTATCAAATTTTATTTTGAAAAAATTTTGAAGATTCCTACCCGAATCTATAAAAATTGCTATTTTCGCTTATAATGCAGAAAATCACTGAATCCAAAAGTGCATGTAAATTAATTAATTTTGTAATTATATATTCTTGATCTTAGAAGTTTGCCCGCAGTTTCTACGCAAACCCCATTGAAATTACTCCAGTTTTATCAAAGTTACAGCATTTAATATATATATTTTCTTGTAAATTCAAGATTCCGAAAATTTACAAAATAATGAAAAGTGCCGTATTTCGAAATTAGCAAAAATTTATTTTACGTGAATTTTATCCATGGAACAGACCTCCTAAATAACAGTTTCCATTCTTCGAAAAATTGTTTCAATGCCACCTAGTTATATAATATATTTTTTATTGAGATACTTGGTTTTTTATTAGAATATCATATTTATATTATATATGAGATATTTGCTAAAAATGATTATGTGCTATGACAAAAAAAATGCCATCTTAAAGCCGACACTTTCGGTGCGGTACTTTCTAGATAAATTAGAAAAATTAGGTGCAGGTTATTGTTTTAGTCACCATAAAATATAAATTAAAGTTATAGAGGCAAAGATGAAGCTGTTGATAAAATAATTCAAGTTAAAAATTATTAAATAATTTGAATATATATTGTTCTCAGTTCTCAAAATGTGTATCATCTGGGCATTAATAGTTGACGGCAATAGAATAGAACGTTCACCGCGGATCATTCCTCTATTTTACTTTTCTGCTTTTCAATAATTCACAAATTCAATTATTGTTATATTATAATGAAAAATGGAAACGCAGTGCTGGACTTATGATAAAAAGGTAGAACGTGTCGCGGGACACACGGTAGGAACTTCAGTTCCTTTTAAGCAAAAGTTATGTAATACATCTGACGTTATAGATGAACAATTTGTATATTCTTTGGTGGTTGAGTAGTAAGCACACCAGACTCTCACGCGGTAGACCCGGGTTCGATTCCCCGCAAGTAATTTTTTTTATTGTTAATTTTATTTTTTAATAATCATTCTGCTTGATATTAATAACTACAACAGGTAGACGTTTGAAATATTTAGCAGAATATTCATTATTATAGATAATGGTACGGTACCCTCCATGAGGGAGTCCGACTGGCAACATCTACTTATAACAGCATCGTATATTTAAAAAAGGAAACCGTAGCATTATACACATTGGACATTCGCTTACCACAAAATTAGTGGAAACATAAAATTGAATTATTAAATTTTTAATTTGAAGTTATATTACAGTTTATAGAAATTTTTATTTTCTAGATTTTTTCCTAAGTGGGTCGTAGAAAAAATATGCTGCTCGACTCGTGTGGATTGTCCATATCTCACTTCGTCCTCGTGCGATATGGCCATCATATCCACACTAGTTGCACAAACTACAATTTCTTTCAAAATATGCCCTTTTACATTTAAAAACTACCTACCAAATGTCAAATCAATTTATCCATCCATTTTAAAGTTATCGAATTAAAACATTCAAGTTTTCAAAATTTCAACACCCTGTATTTCGAAAAGTAAATGTGCTAGACCCCTTAATCGCGCAAAAAAAATTATGGAAATAATAGTAAAAATTTATCCGAACAAATTCAAGTAGATCACGAGCACTGCGAATACCAGCTTTAGAATAGAATTTCAATATAGCATCGGTGGTTCAGTGGTTAGAATGCTCGCATTGCATGCGGGCGACCCGGGTTCGAATCCGGGTAGCAGCATATTTATTATTATGAATCGCTGCTTCGTAAACGAGAGAGAGACTAAGGAGGCACAAGCACGCAAAAGCAAGGCACATAACGAAGCAATGTAACATAACGTAGCGTAACGTAACGCGTAACGGTCAGATCTTTTGCGTCGCGACCCCTGGTCGCTCAAACATAACCTGGCGTAAAGAACTAAAGTTCCAATAATGCCATGATATACCGATCGTCGAACAATATTCGTCAAAAAAAGTAGGTATAGTGAAGTATAAGTGGATATTAAGGTCTTTGAAACATGCGCGATTTTTCGAGCACGACGGCGAAGCCGGAGAGCTCGAAATAGAGCAAGTGTTTTTGAGACCAGTTATCCACGAATACTTTACGCTATTTTTTTTATTGGAGCTCTACTGGTATCTATTACTACTACAACAACAAGAAATGAGAGCATAAAAATAAATTCAAATATCCATTTTTTAAGTGCCAAAGTAGAATCACGGCGGATACCGCAATAATCTTTGAAAAATCGAAATGTTAATATATAAAATAATACCAACTGTACTTTCCATTTTCATTTATAAAATTTAAATTGTTAGATATTGTTCGAATGAAGGTTTTGACGTTACAAAGTAATCCTGTCAGATCTTAAATAAAAAAAATTGTCAGTAATTATATAACAAGAGAATGAGAATAAATTGAAAATAATTTGACAGATTTTTTGAAAACTTGTCGCCAAGCAATAGTCACGGGAGCCTGCAGGGCTCGAGTGGCTTTTTCCAAATGGCAACAAGTATGAACAAAATCTGTCAAATTATTTCCTAATTTATGGAACTCGCGAGTTATATTTGACTAGATTATTTTTTGATTCACAAATTTTCACAATAAAAAAGATCAATAGAACTATCATAAAATTATTGAAAAATTTAATTTAACTAATTATTACAATATACGAAAATATCGTTGACACAATTAGGTGATTATTTTGACAACTATCTGACACTTGCTAGGCAAATAAAAGCCACAGTGATTATTCCCGAGAATAATCACAAGAGATTTATTCCCACTATAATAATGACATAATTGGTTGAAACTAACCCTTGTGACAAATAAACAAGCATTTCATTGGCTTTAAGAAACGTCAAAAAATAATCAATAATCACGAGTGCTTTAAATTTTATCGATGATTTTTTCTTTTCCACGAAAACTTTATTTGGCAAAAATATGAAAACAAACCGATTGATAAAATCACGAGTCCGTTAGGACGAGGAATTTTATCCAAATTCGGTTTGTTTGAATGCTTTCGCCTCAAATAAACAAGTTTAAGTGATGAAAATGAAAAATTATGTGATAAAATTTGGAGAACGACTTGTATTTAGGAAAATTTTTTTTTTATCAATTGTGGAGTGGAATTTTGTATTGAATGTTCAATATTCCCTTGGGTCATGACACTGAATCGGCGGAGGAAATTTTTTTCATAGTTTTATGATTTATCATATAAAAACTGAAATGATCTCGCCTTTGTGTACCTTAGAATTTTTTTCCAAACCCCTAGGCAGAATACAATAACCAAACGTTAGCTGATTTTGCATTTCGAATTTTCCCTTTTTTTAGGAAATAAAATTAGTGGCGACTTTCATACGAATGACTGTAAATCTAACCTCCATAACAAGGCCCGAAGAAGTGGCTATGTTATCTCCATACTGAAAATGACGAGAATATTCACTATTCAAATGTATCACCTAGTATATTTTGAGCAGCAAGCATTTTTTAATTCATCAACGCTTAACGACAGAATTTCACTCAAGTTACATAATAATATTGGCTATTATACTAGTGGATGAATAAGTAAATAACAATACTGGTTGCATTACACGGTTACTCATGACTAGAACGTGTTCAAGGATCCTGGATAGTTAGATAGTAAAAAAAAATTCAACAAGTTGATGTGTGGCATATAAAGAACTAGGTACTAAGCAGAATATTAGGTAGTATTGTGTGTGATGAGACTAGAACAAAAGCAAACAAATGGGCTAATGGCGATTCGTTAGCAAAATCTTTGAAGGAATAATCCCGAAATTAGACCTGCATATGAAGACCAAAGAAGATCAATCTGTCAGCCAAATTTGAGAAACTACAATGATTTGGATATTTGGAATGCTCTCTTGAATAATGCTTGTGTGTGCTAACCATTAGAAAACATTTTGTTGTGATGCAAAGTATTTGATGAAAATTTTAAATAACACTTTTATTATAATTTGTCTTTCACTCCTCTACGACGAAGCAAAAAATTCTACCACTCCGCATAATTTGAGTCATCCAATGAAAAAAGGATTGAGAAGATGCTGTGTGAGGGTGTGTGGGGGATGAGCTTGTATGCACTTAGAACTTCCCATCTTCAATATATTTTTTGTGTTCATTTATTCGGATTTTCATATATCTCCGGCTGAGATGCAAAACCGTGTAACTCCGTTTTAACAAGTTTTCCAGGAGACGAAAAAAACTGGTATTTTTGGTGAGCTCGAATCACTTTGTGAAGTAATATTGATAAATTATGGAATAATTGAGAAAAAACCATGTATCCCTTTGGTTCTAGGGTTTGTGAATAGAGGTGAATAGGAGCTCCAAACTTCTGAAATTTCTGTATAAAAATCTCTCAATTTCAAAAATTTATGTTTTTCACTATTTGGTTTAGTTTTTGAGTATAGATCTGAACGTATTGGTAGATTTAGAGCTAGTTTGAATATTGGAAATCTCATGAAGCACGGGACTGCCTACAAAAACTACCTACTAATCCTGGTTAACCACAATAGAGTAACTTATAACTGGGTCCCGGGATACAAGAGCATTGCAGGAAATGTAAAGGCAGATATCCTAGTATAGCTAGGGTCTGAAACCGCATCCACTGGTTCTGAACCAGTATTTTGGATATCAAAAACTGCTGCACGTGGTTGTATATACTGGTGGGCTCAAACTAAATAGCAGTCGTATTGGGGACACGTGCAAAAACAGGTATACATCAAACTCCTGGTCAGAAAACCCTTGGAGAAGCTGACTAACGGATTATTAAACCTCAGCAGGGGCCAGATGAGGATGATGACGAGTCTGTATGTATGTATGTATGTATTTTGGGGTGACATTCACTGAGACCTAGAAGATCTAAGGTGTCCCCTTACTTCTTCTTCAAAAACTTTATTCTGGATAACGGTAGCTCGAACGATAACAAAACGTTGAATTAAAAATATGGAAAGGATTGTGGTTTGATTTCCCAGGAAATTAACAATAATAACCAGATATTCATTGTTCAATGACCAATAAATAAACAGATACATGATATATTTCAATGTATTTAAAATAGATTCATAGTGATTCTCAGTGAATATCCGCGGTCGAATGCCACTTATCCCAACAAAACAATACATTCAAACTGTTCATAAACTTAAGGGGTAATCGGCATACGACTATGGCTATATCCTCTGAACTACGAGTATGTATTGAATATATTACAACATAAATATTGAATGGTTTGTTTAGAGAGATTTCAAGTTGGCTTTCTTATTCCATACTTTTTCCATTTATTCAGTCTCAATCATTTTGAAAACATCCTAGATAAATATTCTTGAATCATTACTCACTAATCAGTAGTTTGAGTACGGTTAAGTACGAAAAATGAAATTAAAAGTGTCATACTTCATCACATCCAGAGATAATTTAAATTTTCGAATGCTTCTATCGTACAATAAAGATGTATTCAATAAAATTGTTGAATTTACCGTTTGGAAAGAACATTGATAAAAGATGAGTAGATCGTTGAGGCTTCTTTCATCTTTTAACACCACAAAATATTCAACAAGTGAGCACCAACGTCTGTTCTCTTATGTACGATCTGTCGTTTATCACTCAGAAATATTTTTTTGATAACATATTTAGAGAAAGCTTGAGGATTTACACAGTTATTTCACATTTTAGATGTGAATATTTCCACTAAAAAATAGATTAATCACACAAAATACACTCCGATGAAAGTATCAGCTTAAACGAAAAAAATTTTATTGATGATACCTTGTTTTATTTAATGATAGCACTTGAAAAAAAAAACATTCTGTTAGACATCTGACTGCCATATGTTTAAAAAATTCCAGTTGCTTGCAGGATTTAAGTATTTGTGTGATTATTTATGTTTGACATTTTTGTTTCCATTATGTTGTGTTAAGATTGAGTATTTAAAAAAATATATGGATATCTACTCACAAAATAATTAAGTATTCAAGAAAATTGATAGCCATCAATTTCAAATGAAAAATGGCATATCCAGATACATCTGAAAATTTGTGAATATCAAAATAATTTCTTGTCCATGAATTTTGAAAACAAAATTGTTGTAATGGAAGAAATATACGCTAAGATTTCCAAATAAACGGCATATTTTCTTCCAATAAAAAAACTTTTTACACTAATACGACCACTTTAAAGAAAATATCAACACTAATCACATCTTTCAACTACCTTTTCTTCAAACATCGCATCCGAAAACAAAACAGAAAGCTACGCGACGTCGTATGAAGAATATCGGGCGTCGTTTCGTGATGCCCATCAGAGGTGTACTGTTGCCCGTATTTTCTCCTATATCGCAGGACGTCGCGACGGTGTGTCATGGAAATGGACGAAAATGGCGCTTGCGTCGGACTTTTCTTTCTATCTTTTACGTCCCGTCGGCGGGACAGTTTAGATGGATATTGGATGTCTTCAGGTATCGATGAGCGGCTATTTACTATACGTTGTAAGAAATCTTCGCGAGATATAGACGTTTAATATCGAATACAGGATTTTTTTAATGTGAAATTATTTGTATATATTTTAGATGGAAATATTAAGAATGTTCAACAAGTAGTCACTGACAACAGGGGTAGATTTAAATCCAACGAAGGTTTCCGGGCTGGATGAGTGACTAGAAAAATAAATTAACCGAAATAGCTTTCACCGCTGGTGTGCTTATATACTTTTTAGGTTGTGATTTAAAAAGGAGCATTATTTGGTACAAGAAAATTTACAAATCTTTGAAATTAAGTGGGTTTTCCTTTGGAAAATATTAATAAAATTTGGATTTATTTTATTCATTTTGAAGGAAAATAAGTAATTGAATGAAGGAGAGCAGTTTCAAGATATTGTGATAAATCTGGAGATCTTGAAAATAGTTCATATTTTTTGTCTCAGCCAGAAAACAGACTAACCTTCAGGAGTGGATTATTAGGATTATATAAAATGAAAAACTTAGGTTTGGAGCCCATCCACCTGAAGCGCTAGCTGCAATCGAGTTGTCTTAATAGACCTAGAGAAGTAAAAGCCATTAGTCAAGGTATGAAAGAAGAATTTTAGCGATCGCAGCGGATGGGTTCGCAACTATTCCATTGCGGAATAGAATCTGTATTTGCTGTAAAAATATGTTCATTGGTTTATTCGAATGACCAATGTCCGATTTCACCAGCCGTTTTCTAAAGTGAGGTAATATCTAAGACGGGTTTTGAAATTTACGTTTCACCATGGGTTGAGTAATACAAGAATGATAATATTAGGTATTTACAATTATTTTTAGGTATTTCTTAAGGCCATTCGCACCGGCTACACTTAAAGGTCAAGTGTCTCTTGAATCCACTAATGCCCAATTTAACCAACCATTTCCTAAAGTTAGGTAATACCGACGTCATACCTACTAACCTCGAGAAATCAATCAATAAGTCAAAAATGGTTATTGTTACTTTGTCGTGTGCGTAAATAAGTTGACTGCTTGTTTATCTTATTCAGCCACCGTCTAAGAAGTGAGGTTAAGTTGAAAATATTCATCAAATGCGAACCAGAAAATTCTGTACTTATCGTGAAATAAAAATAATAAATTAGAGGTCTTGAAAAAAACCGATTTTATAGAATTTATCTGAATGCAAATGATGAAATGCTTTGAACAAAACTCGATGTATCAAAATAATGACAGTTGTCATAAGAGGTCAAAA
>CAJUYI010007368.1:0-12224 GCA_910591695.1 Galerucella pusilla
GCCCTCTAGAAAATACATCGAAACGGATAACATATTATGATTTCCCATGCACTAAAAACCTTATCTTTAAATTTTTACGTTTGTATATTCTTCCAATTCACCGAGAAAAAACATTTTTGACATTTCAACTTTGCCACCCTGTATCTTTCTTATCATCAATATTTTATTGAAAGAAGTTGCGTCAGATTGTAATATTTTTAGGCGAAGAATCTTCCATTTCACTTTGGACCATTACTTACGGACCACCCTGTATATGGTCGTAAAGGACAATCGATACCTTTTTGGTAATTTTGTTCAAAACAGTGTCAAAATGCGTTGATTACAATATAGAGGGAGAGAAAAATATTTACAGAAGCTTTCTTCAAGTTGTGAACGTTATTTTGATTATGTTTACTTTTTCTTCATTATAATATACTGTCCGAATATGCATTTTATACATTTTGTATTACTTCAAATCGATGGCGTCGATTTTATAGCATTGAAATAAAATTTACTGAACTGAAGAATGAAAAATTCGTGATATTTAATACCACGATTAAAGATTTATAAAGAAATATTATTTCTCAATATTTAATGCTCCCCCACAAAAATTCAATCGGTTTTAATTTAAGATAATTTATAAAATAATTTAAATCAAATTTTAATAATTATTAATAAATAACTCACATCAATTTTTCTCTAAAAACTCCTGGTTTAAATAACCAAAAATCAATGTCTCGAATCCGTGCCAAACAGTACCACCACTATCACTTCACTAAACATTAACTGGTGCCATTTCTGAATAATAAAGAAGGTACCACAAGATCAGCAGGTGTTCGAAAATGGGGGGGCACAATAGAATTGATTTACCTCAACGCTGGTAATTACCGATTCCTTAAACATGTGTGTAAGATAATGTTAGATTTTTTATCTTGTCGCCCTCCACTCGCTTTCTATGATCATAAGATTACAACACACTATAGTGGAGATATTTTATTTAAATCCACTTACATAAACATCAATAACGATGGATAGTTTCGCAAGATACGTTGTGGATTGTGATTTAATTTCATTTAATAATTTCACATTATAATAAGATGCTTCTCAAAAGTATCCCTTGAGATACAGGATGTTAAAGTTAGACAATTAACGTTTTTTAAAAATTAATAATTATTTTTAATATGGTTATTTTACTTAACTGTAAATCCTTATTACCTGAGACATTGCTTTTGGATTGATTTTTATCAAAACTTGACGGTTACAGAGTGAGTAAAGAAATATTTAACTACTCTAAAGAGATTTCCATTTCTCCCTCACAAAAAGCAGAGATCTTTGAGACCATTTTTCGACTTTTATCACAGCTATATAAAAGGGGAAGGGTGAATAACCATTCCATTCACTCTTCCCCTTCTGTACAGCTTCTTCAATCATCTTCCTGTCCCTTCTCGATTAATTAACCTTAGGACTACGCTTGGCAACGTTGGTAAAGAGTTAGACGCAGGAGAAGTCAATCAAGAGGGGATAGAAAGGATTAAGAAGGGTTTGAGGGAGATGGAATCAAAGTGAGTGGATAGACTTAGAGTCTCAAGGAGCAGCTAGGGAGGTGGTTATAAAGTGGCAAAGAAGGGAGTTGAAGTGAGGGGAATTCTGAGGGAGGTGGAAAGGGTAACAGGAGCTAGGGTGGTGGAAGCGGGAAGGGGAGGAAGGAAACTATTAAGATGGTAGGGATAGACCTGTGGATTGAAGATGAAGTGGTGAGGAAGAAAATAGAGGAATTGATCGGAGAAGGGACAAGGGTGATGAAAGTGGTGAATTTTGGAATGGGAGAAGGTGGAAGAAACGGGAGATTAAGTTGGACTGGAGTAAGGTAAATATTGTAGAGAGGATAGAAAAGTGCATAAGCTTTGGATGTGGAGTGAAGAGCCACCAGGTAGCATTGTGTAATGCCAAGAGAGTGGAGAATATAAGAGAATGCTGGCTATGTAAGAGCGTGGAGCACATGGCCAAAGACTGTCTGTAGGCCTTCCTTTGTAGGGTATGTAGGGAAATGGGAGACAGAATGTAGTAGGGGAAGGTAGGAAGTGGATGAAGACGGAGATGGAAAAAATGAGAGGGAACCTCTGGACCTCTCAGAGGGGACGTGTCTGGCAAATAGGAGGAAGGGGAGAGCAGTCTGCAAGAAGAAGAAATGTAGAGGATGGATGAAGGGTGTTTCAGATAAATTTAGTAGACGGCATGATTAGGGAAAGAGAAGGACTCTATATGGTGGGTTTGGTTGGTAGGCATTCTCTTGGAGAAGAGTCCAACACTGTCTGGGTACTGGCTGGGATCTATTCGAATATGAGTTTTCTATCAGTTCGAAAAAAAAAACATTTGGACGCTCCCATTTATCACAAACACCTAACTACTACTAATTATATAGATAAAATTATTTTATTGTTGTTTTATTAGACCGATGTAGGTACATTATTTATCATAAATGCCGAACTTATTATCCGCTAATCATATTGCAAGAGTTTAAGTATTTATAAATAAATAATACAGAAGAAAGTACAATTCAAGGTCTTTCTCTCAACATCTAGGGAAAAAGCCACGAAATGACACTTTCACTGACCGCATCTCTCTCTCTGAAGACGACCCACCTCAAAATCATACCAATATGTACCAAATTCTTAATTTTAAATCATGCACTTGACTGAATAAAGTGGAAAAAATAACTGATTTTAAATTCTTGAGAGTACAAAAGAAACAGCTTGCTTAAACTTAGATAATACTGGATATTTTAGATTTTTAAAGAACCATGACTCCGCAGTAATGAGCTAGAAGATAAAAAAATTAATTTCTTAATTTGGAAAATAACTTTTTTACAAAACCGGTTTGTTATTTTAATGATTTTTTTAAAATATGAACATGGGTATCTTCAATAGTTATTTATACCAGAGATGTCAGTATCATTTACTAGTCGAGAATGATTTTGCAATGAAGTTCATAATGTTTTTACCAGTGATGAATTTACACTAGGGGCAGTCGGGGCTAGTGCCCAGGGCGGCAAATTTTGGAATTATGAATTTGAGTAAAATTTCAGTGATTAGATGGGGCGGCATTTTCTTCAGTGCCCAGGGGCGGCAATAAGTTTAAGTCCGGCCCTGGTTTTTACAAATTATCACCTATTTTATACTCATTTTTAACCGACTTCTAAAAAGGGAGGTTATCAATTAGAACTGTTATTATATTTTCAGTCAAAACTTGATTTTTTTAAACCCAATCCAATTATGCTTCAGAATTAAATCAAGTATAACTCAAACGTGATCCTGTATCCATACTAGAGACAATAAAGTGTCTCTAACATGAATGCCGGCATATGAGAGGATTTCAGCTAGCTAAAGAAGGTTCTAAAGGAGCCTTCACAGGTTTTGATAATAATTTGTAGCACCAAAGTTAATATCAAAAACATTAAAATTTCTTTTATAATAGGCCGGGATATTAAATTAAATAATCTCATCCCTTGGAAATCGAAAGAACTTTATTTATCTTTCCGAATAGAATTTATTTGGACAGTCTCTGTATGAACAATACACTCCTCCGTGATGTTTATCCATTTTATAAGAATAATAATATATACCACTATATTTTTATAGTTAATATTACCACAACGCACAATCGATTAGTCAAATAACACAATTAATATCGCCGATTGAACACCTTCAAACAATGAAGCAAAAAAAAATGGCGTTATGAATTTTGAGAACAGATTACAAGTGATTTTGAACATGTTTTGACGTTTTGATTGTGTCAGGTTAGGTTAGCCGTCACCGTTATTGTGCATGGTTGCCAAGGATGTGGTTTGTGAAAAAAGTATATATTTATAAATTATAATCTTTTTAATTGTATAATTCTTTTAATGTTAATAAAATTGATTTAAAACAAGTAATTATCGAATATTTGTATCTGTATAACTATCACACTTAAAAAATGCTTATAAAATATTTGATCTATGATAGTAAGTTGAAGGAAATATTATGCAAATTGGCAACCCTGTTGACAAATTTCGCGAAGCAGCCCGAACGGAGTCGACATCGAGGTCGACATAAGACGATGGGCATTTAAATGGGTATGTCCACCCATCTCTCTCTCTTTTTAATGTTCTCTGTCAAGCTTTCGTATCTGTTCTCTTTATAATCTGTGGTGCAGTGCTATTTTATCAAAAAATTTATATTTTAGAACTATCTAAAAGTACATTGGAAAACTCTTTTGAAAAACATTCGAATGAGCGTTTATTCGTCAAGTCGAAAAACCTTATTTTATATAAATCGGAAAATCGAATCTCAATTTGACCTTCAGTAGTATCTAAGATTTCATAAAAAAGTTGTTTATACTGTAGTTTCTTGTCTACCAAATATGTTCTCCTCCTTTTCACAGGAGGAGTATGGCGTGCCGTTTTGGTATTTAATAACATCGTTTTAAAAGAGGAAAAAAATATATATATTTTCTTTCAAACATTTTTATTCCGTGATTATTCTGTTGAAGAATTAAAATTGTTTTTCATAATAATAATACAGGAATTTCTATTATGAAAAACATAATAGAAATTGCCGATTTAAAATTATGAAATACATAATGAATATTCATGAATTCACATTATGAAAAACATAATAGAAATTCAATTATGTATTGAGATTGCCTGTAATAATCTATGCAAGAACCTGAAATCGGATAGTCTATCATGTTTTTAATAATTTTAATTCCTGAATTTCTATTATGTTTTTCATAAATTTAAATCGGTAATTTCTATTATGTTTTTCATAATGGAAATTCGTGTATTATTATTATTATTATGAAAAATAATGGAAATTCAACAATTAAAATTATTGAGAACATATAATGGAAATTTTAAAGAAAAAAAAATATGAAAAACATAATATAAATTGCCGATTTAAAATTATGAAATACATAATAAAAATTCATGAATTAAAATTATGAAAAACATAATAGAAATTCAATTTCCATTATGTATTGAGATTGCCTATAATAATCTAATACAAGAACCTGAAATCGGATAGTAAATGCATTACTGCAGAATAGGCAACCTCAATACATAATGTAAACTGAAGTTCTATCATGTTTTTAATAATTTTAATACTTGAACTTCAATTATGATTCCAATAATAATAATACACGTATTTCCATTATGATAAACATAATAGAAATTAACGATTTAAAATTATGAAAAACATAATAGAAATTCAGGAATTAAAATTATTAAAAACATGATAGAAATTCAATTTACATTATGTATTGAGGTTGCCTATTCTGCAGTAATGCATTTACTATCCGATTTCAGGTTCTTGCATTAGATTAGTATAGGCCACCTCAATACATAATGGAAATTGTGAATTTCTATTATGTTTTTCATAATTTTAATTCATGAATTTTTATTATGTATTTCATAATTTTAAATCGGCAATTTATATTATGTTTTTCATAATGGAAATTCCTGTATTATCATTATGAAAAACAAAATTTTAATTCATTAACAGAATAATTAGGGAATAAACATTTTTGAAAAAAGAGATATTTTTGTTTTTGTTTTTAAAACGATGTTATTAAATACCAAAACGGCACGCCATAGGAGGAGCGTCATCAGTTGAAAAATTTCCAAATAAAATATTAAAATGCAATTCTGTATTACGGAAACTTGAAATTTTATCAATGAGATACTTCAGACGCTCTCTTGAATAAATTAAATCAGTGAATTAATTAATTATTAATTTATTATTCCCGCTAATCATCTAAAACAAAACAAGCACGCACGAACCCACGCTCGTATTCTGTATTCCGTAATTCGTTTTGGTTCGTATATCATCGCAACAGCTAGAAGCTATCCCAGAAGCTAGCCTACCGAGAGTGTTGCCATTTCCGCTCTTTTTTACGGTATTAAGAATTGGACTTGTAGAAAAAACGGCAACTGTGTAGTGCAGCACGTGTTTAAAGAGAGAGATGTTTGTGGAATCTAGCCTAAGGGCACTGTTGTCAGATTCTAAAATAAGTACTGAAAACGGGGAATTAATTGTGAAATTAAAAATGTTTAGATAAACGGGAAATAAAATGAAGAATAATCAACAAAATATTTCTGGTGAAATACAAGGACTGAGAAGGAATCACTTTGGAGTGGAAATAATACAAGCATCACAACTACTGAAGATCCTTCCAGATAAACTGGTGGCCTATATAGAAGACACAAAGCTTCTGGAATGCAAGTGGGTAGATGGGAAATGGGATTCAGTATGAATGAATGAATGGACCTTGGACTTTAAAGATATTCACTTAAATAAATCTTTGTTTTATTAATTTAAATATAATTATTTGTTATTTACCTCTGTATATAATATCCTCAGGTGAAGAGGCACACTTTTTCGGCCTACTTAAAACTTGCAAGACAACTCTAACTGTATACCTACATTTCAAATTAAAATTCTGTGAATATGTTGACTTCCTTATATGATAGTCAACCGAAATGTTAAAGTAAGTATCTAGTTCCAAGTTACATTTTCATTCCTAATGAACTATACAATCTGATTGGTATTTAAATTAATAATCAATCACAAATATTACTTAGTAGTAAAAACCGGAAGTTCCAGACATTAACAATAATATAGATAATTTTAAAGTAGGACAATATTTTGGTTTAGTGGAAATTGATAATGAAAAATTTTCGGTTACTGTTGGTTATTGTTGCTGTTATTTGTTTGATGAGTGCTTGTGATGCTAAGAAGAAGAAAAACAGTAAAAAGACGGCTTTGAGGCAGAAGGAAACAAATCCTGTTGATTTTATAAGGTAATTTTTTGTTATTTTAAAAAATGTTTATTAATTTTCCTTTTGGTTAATTTTTTGGGAAATAAAACTACAATATTTTTTTATATTTTTAATTAAACGTTTTGGTAGCGTTCCCAGCAACAGTTATCAAAAATAATTAAATCTTTATACAGTGTGGCCCAAGTTGTTTGGAAGCACCCCTGGAAAATCCGCATTTTTCAACCGATTTTGATTAAATTTTTTTTTGTTAGAATCAGTATCAAAAAGAGTATTTTGGCACAAATTTTCATAGCTTAATTACTATAGGTAGGTATTATTATTATTAGACGTTACTCAAAATTATTAATCCATACTTGAGCTCAAGAAATTCATTGAAATAACAACATCAAATAAATACCTACTTAATAATAAAATTGCACAACTCAAATTTCCAATAATGAAATAAAAAGAATGAGTAAAGTAGGTCATAAATAAATTTACAAATCGCTTAAAAAATTCGATGGTCAAGAGTATTCTACAAGGTTAAAATATAGCAGATTTACAATTCATTATATTTTCGTTAGTAGAGTCATGGGCCTCTGAAAATAGAATTTCACTAATTTCACATCTTCTTATTAGTACTAAGTAACTGAAACTATTCAAATATACAGGGCGAATCACGTTCAACGAGAAGTTCATATCGAAACAGTGAATTTTTTTTTAAATTATTTTGATATTACTAAATATATTCTTCTCATCATCCGTAATCAATTTCCTTTCAAATATTATGCCAGTCTCTATACCAGAGTCCGTATATATTTTATACTCTCAAATGTATATTGGAAGATTTGAAAAACAATAGATTAAATTTCACACATAAGCCAAACTTAGTATTTTACCAGATTTATAAAATTTTTTAATAAAGGTATCCTACAGCTGCTTCTCTTTTCACTGTTTTAACCTTGTCAATCCAAAAAATACGCGTTATTTAAAGATCAAAATTTTAAGATTTAGTGGTCCTATTATTCTGGTGGCTGATGAGTATGTTTAATTGAATTTGTGATAAATATCTGATAGATTTTATCAATAAGTATCACAAAATTACTAAGATGCTGGATAAAAACTGTGAATTAATTCATTTTAAAAATTCAAGTTTATTTTTCAATTACCTTTTCAAATTCATATCCCGAACATTTTTCGAAATAAATAACATTTAAAAATAAACCTTTGTGATAAAGAATCCTATTAATTTAAATATATATTTCTCTAATTACCCCTGTATAGCTTGAAATAAAATAAGCTTTTCGAACTTCTCTGGTATCTACCGGTCTCGTTATTGACAACAAAAGCGAGTCGTAAACATAATTTATGAGAGCGGCGTCCGTTTGGGATAGCAGCTTGAATCAAACCGCCGGAGTGAAACATCTTATATTTTTATTCTGTAATCTTTGCTATGGCAATGAGTCCTTCGAACACACAATGCTTTATCAGAAAGTTATTTTTGATATATCATCAAACTTTATGGGGACTCCCTGTATGTTAAGAAATAATTTCGAAATTTAGATTTTATCAATTACTATAATATTATTCATCCTGTATATTATAAAAGAGTAAATACATTTTTTTGGGTACGCTAAATAATAATGTAAACTTGGTATTTTTGGGAAAATGTATTAAGAACCTTTTTTTATTTTTTATACCAACAAAAAACTTGCTATAATATAATATACTTACGTAGATTTATTAAGAAAAATTTTAATTACGTGTATTTTTCGACGTACTTAAAAAATTCTGTTAATTATTGTATTTGTATTTTCAATTTTGTTTCAGACTGACTGTAATGCGGGTGATATACAGCATAGCAGCAAGGATAGGTTTTAAAGAACAAATATCAGAAGCCATGAATGGAGCTTTCGTTCCCCCTGGCGTTGACACAGACTATGATGACTACGACGATCTAGATTATTAGTGAAAAAAAATAAACAAAGCCTGATCGTATTTATTTATTATTAAAGTACAATTTACTTCACAATACATGATTTTTAAATTTAGAAACTTACAACTACACACAAAAACCTAAAATAAAGTTTGTCCCAGTCTTCAGTAAAAAAAGTCACAACACTAATTACCGCTTTGATGAACCTTCCGGGCTTCTCGAAGGCCACGACTGTCTTAAAGCCTCTAAGAAATTATTATTCGTAGGAGATTGATATTCATTCACTTCATCCAAGTTTAAATCTTTTTCTAAATACTTCTTAGCAGTAGCGTTAATTAGCTTTTGCTGATGAAACTCTACCATCATCGTAGGCCCTATTGTAATCCCAGCCTTGGATTCTTTACTATCTACTTGTAAGCTACGGAAAAATCTAAAAAAATCATCCTGTTTGACTTTTTCTTTGGGGGCAATTGGCACTTCGCATTTATGTGGTGTTAGATAGTCCACAAATGATATACCTGTCATAGTGAAACATTTGGGAACTGCATTTAAGTTTGGTATTAGTGCGAAGTAACGAGCTTTATTGTTTGTAGTGTATACTCTCTTACCGATAGCGTACATATTACTTTCCGCTAAAATATTAACTAGATGTGTGAATAATTGAAAGCTGTCGTTAGAAGTTTCATTTGGTAAGACATAAAATGTATCTTCTCCTCGTAGGTATGTTTCTGGAACAAATTTTTCGTGCGTAAAACCAATTATCTCGAAACACCGATCAGTTTCTGTTCTAAACTGTTCATCATCAATTTTCAAGCATATTCCATGTCGAAAAATTCCTTTAATAACTTCGGACTCTTCTACTTTTACATCAGGATTATCAGCTAAAGTTTTCACAAAATTTCTTGGGAATGGTGAGTAAGTCTTCAAAGAAATATCTTTTCTGTATATCTTCGTGGTAATAGCAGGAATTGACAATTTACTACCGATTGTGAATGGCTTTACCCAAGGCAAATTTCCTTGGGAATTTTTAAAGCTGATTAAAAAGTTGAAACCGATTTTTATAGGGCAAAGTATACTGTTAGATACTTCGTTTACAATCTTTTTAGCAGCAACTAAATTTGGATTCTTTTGGTCCACTTGTAATTCTTTCATACACCTTGATACTGAATCTGGAGATGTGATAGCGAACGGTAACTGTACATTTGGACCTATTATGTATAGATACATATGATGCTCTTCAAGTTTTGAAATTATTGTTTGGATTTTAGATGAATCTAGAACTGGCGTGTTTACTACATCTAAAGTGGTGAAAAATATGAGTTGTAATGTTATCAAGCCACGCATATCTACGGCTTCTTCCAAATGATATAATGCCAAAAGTAAAGCATCTAACCAGTTAGATTTTCCAGGTTTAGCTTCTTCTATAACTTGGGTAATTGCTTTAGGATCAAAATCTTCTATCTCTGTTGTAAATATATTAGGATAATTCTTCTCGTTGGTTGTTTCTGCTGAATTGACCAGAATAAGTCTGTATAAACTTCTGGAATTCATAAACCATTTGAAAGTTGAGAACTTTATTAAACCATTAAGAAGTTCTTCTTTCTTAGATGAGCCCACGTCGAACAATACAAGCCCACAATCCTTCCTTGATGCTGGTGCCATTTTTATTAAAATACTTATTAATCACAAATTATGTTGTTAAAGTTAAAAGATAATTTCTACCGCAAAGTAGGGTTATATTTAATCGAATGAGCGTTACACAGATCAAATTCAAAACAAGGCAAGTCAGTGGTGCCAGCTTAAGAAAAACCATAGAAAAACAGTCAACGTTTATTCTTTACGTACAAGTTGTGTGAGATGAAAGAATTGCACCAAGAAATATGTCACACGAATTTTCACTAACATTAAACTCTCAATTCTTTAATATTCCAAATATTTTATGAAAGAAGTTACAGTTTAGGCAATTTATATTACTCGTCGTATGAACGGTTGCCTAATATAGTTCATTTACGGCAGCCAACTTTTGGACCATAGCTTCCCCCGTTATATGATTGATTATTCCATTTACACTTTGGATATTTAGATTTTGTTCAGTGGCTGCAATTGTTACTAACAAACGTCAAAATTGCAAACATCGTAAATGAACCATCACCAACACAAAACAGTCGAATGTTTTGTGATCACCAAAATTTACCTAACCAGAGAAGGGGAAAAATATTGTTTTCATTTAAATTTATTTATTAAAATTAATTTAAAGAAAGATACACCTTTGTACTTATATATTGCTATAAATAAAAAAATAATGTCATGAAAAAAATACAGTAATCAATATTATATCCCATAGACAATACAGAATGTTATGTATCAATGACCTAAATTGAATTAAAAACATGATAATTGTAAATCCTAACAGATCCAAAAGAAAGTACTTCAATCCAATAAATATAAACACTTAAATATACCTAAGATATCTTGGAATTCATGAGACCATTACTTTGATTATTTTGCAAGCTGTTATTTTGTTCCATATTACCATTAGCTACTGATGTCGTTAGCAATCGGCTTCTTCTTCTGGTATAATGCTGCCAAAGTAATATTTGTTGATCGTCGATAAATTTAGAACATTGAGCATTAACCAATTCTCTTCTAAAATGTTCATATTGCAAAAGGTCCAAAAAATATAAGCACATAGGGTACTTTAAATACTTAGCATACTCTGGTTCTTTCCAATATAAAAGGTATTTTAAATAATTGACAAAGGTACTGTCTTTAAAATAGCCTCTTTGTGCTAAAACTAAATATTACAAATTAATTAATATCAACAAGAAACATTTTAAGGTTAACTACTTACAATTTAAATAATTTGGGTTTCCTAAACATTGGACGAATTCTAATTCAACCTGAAAACGATATTTTTGTTGTTCCTCAGTTTCCGGTACGCCTGCAACATAATTCCAACCTTTTAAAGAGATAAATAATTACTTGTCTTATTTTTACACAAACCTTTACTAGCTAACGCTGCCATTTTTGTTTTGAGTTAAACGTCAGAATGTCAGATTAATAATTCATAGGTTGTTTTGATTCCTTGTGTTGGTTTCCAGGATCACAGACTTCAAACTGAAATATTTGGTGTCTATGACTTTAGGTTTAACGAAATACGTAATTAATTACAAATTGATAGAATTTATTCATATGGGAGTTGCATATTTATATACTAGGGGTTGTCTCTGATACTAGTGTTTGCGACTACTTGCAATGTTAGTTGCATATGCAGTAGGTGAGGTAATTATTTGAATATAAAGTGAATTAGTGATTCTGCTTCTGCGTGAACAGCAAGTAGGTGTTTCGTGTATAGTTCGACTACGACAGTTGTCTTGTTTTGGTATCTTGTCATTCCAGTGATTGTTGTAAATTGTGTAATAGATGTGGAATTTATTGTGAACAATGTTATTATGCGTAAATAAACATTAAAAAAATGGGTGCTAAGGATTCAAAAAGGAGTTGCTTGAGCTACGA
>CAJUYI010007369.1:7866-20090 GCA_910591695.1 Galerucella pusilla
CTGCTGGTTAAGCTTTTTAAGGCCATACCCAGAGCAATGTGTTTGGATGTCTTAATTTTACCCCTTCGGACAGCATAAATAACGTCTTGCGCAAATGATTTAGCTAGTGATATTATGCGAGGATTTTTTACTTTATCAATATCACCCCCCGATAGTATCATAGCGAAAAATTCGATCAAAATTATCAATGGATAAAATGATTTGACGCAAGAGAAGTGCCGAAAAAAAAAAAAAAAGATTTAATTGTCGACTCGTCGTTAACCCATTTCATATTAACATTTCCGAGGGTGGCTTCGGCTGAAACTATGTGCTTTCTACCGAAATTATATAAAAATATTATTTTATCTTCAATTTTTTTTTTAATTTCAGCCTCTAAATTTGACGTATCAAAAGACTTGGGTAGTTGATCTACAGAGTATTCCTCTAATAGAAGTTGGCGATAAAAATTGAGGATGAAAGTGTATTGAAAAATGTGCATTTTTTCAATGACATATTCTTGTAAAAAAAGAAATACCCTTTGGCGAACTTTTTCGTGTTTTTCTCGTCTTATATGCCAATCATTATGTAAAGTTTTAGTTTTTTGTTTATAATCATTTGTATACTCGATTCTACATAATCGATGATAAGGTATCGGCAACATACTAATTTGAAACTGGTCGATTCTTTCTAATAAAGGTAAGTCATATAATTCTGTATCTTGATCCTCGATTTGTTTGAACGATTCTGCTTTGTCTGTAGACGTGTCCACCACCGGGTTCAAGATTGATGGGGAGTTTTCGAAGCCATCTTCATGATTTCCAGCCGGGCATGAAGACGACTCCTGTAGGGACAGTGAACTGGAACAGCCAGAATTTGATTGTGGCTGCCTATTAAATTCGTGCATTTCCACATCAAATAATATGTCACTAATTCTGCGCTTAGCAAGTGCTACATACCTTTTATCAGAACATTTACGTAATTCACAAGCAACAAGATCACCAAAAATGTCAAATTCGTCTTTTTTTTTAAATTGCTCCCCACTTCATTCATTACGGAATAAGCTTCATCAGCCATGGTGTTGCGTCGTCTTTTATTTAAAGGCCTATGCTGGGCTACGCTCGGAGGAGGAGCACAGCTGATCGAAGTAGAAGTTTCACCAGTGGAACTTGAGGCTCGTGAAGTCTGAGTGGGCAATTCTTCGTGTAGGTTCACGTTAACATTGTTGTCTTCTGTTACCTGAAAAAAACAAAACAGTTCAGAGGTTTAACTTCAAACCAATTATTTGTGTGTATTTGTACATAAATTCCCAATATTCAATTAATAGTTGTTAAAAGACGAATCCAAGTTGCTCATTACAATTTTGTGTTACTTGTTAAACTTATCGTGCATACTTTTGCATAATAGAAAACAGCTTTCCGCTAGTTGGATTCATTAATTATACTAAGGATTAAAATTGAGATAGTTAGATAAAGCTGGAGAGAAACTGTCTACGTTTCCACGGGAATCGAAGTAGGGTGTAAACCCTGTTTGTATTTACAAATCCATTAGTTTTGTTATGACCTCTGCAATATTTGATCACTGTATTTTCTCTGGTATTTTCAGCTACCTACAACTGAAAAGGAGTGGTAACATCACGAAAAAGAATACAATGACCTGTGGAACTTCCCTCACTGTATCGGGAGCATGGATGGTAAACATGTTAGTTTACAAGCCCCAATAAATACTGGAAGTGAGTATTTCAACTACAAGTCGTTTTTCAGCATCGTCTTATTTGCAGTAGTTGACGCTAATTACTGCTTCACCTACGTTTCGGTAGGCAACCAAGGACGACTGTCAGACGGCGGAGTGTTTGCTCATAGCTCGTTGCAAAAACTTTTACAAAAATCAGCTTTACGTCTTCCAAAACCGAGATACTTGCCAGGTAGAAACCTTCCTGTACCCTCTGTGCTCCTGGCTGATGACGCCTTCCCCTTACAGCCATCAATAATGAAGCCATTCCTGGGACTTCACGATAAGGGAAGCTTGGAGCGTATCTTCAACTACCGACAGTGCCGTGGCCGACGAGTTGTCGAGAATGTATTCGGGATAGTATCGGTTGTATTCAGGGTTCTGAGGAAACCAACGCTTCTTGACCCAGAAAATGCTTCAAGAGTTGTGTTGACATGCCGTCATTTACATAATTTTTTACGTAAAAGTAAATCGTCGACTGCCTCGTACAGTCCATCAGGAGCTTTTGATTACGAACACACGACCACAGCAACACTAGTGCCTGGAGAATGAAGAGTGGAGGGAATGCCTACTACTACTCTACTGAGACTGAAACGGATCCCTAAAAAACCCTCACACCTCGCAAAAGAAATTCGGAAGGAATTAAGTGCGTACTTCATGAGTGCTGAGGGGTCTGTTCCTTGGCAAAACAACTATTAAAGGGGAAAACTACCAACAAGAAATTAATCTGTTATTTGTCTGCTATACTGGTAAATCAGTTTACTTGTAACATTGAACAATATAACAATTTACCTATTTGTTACATTTAACAGGTACTCTTGAATGTTGTTGTAAATTGGGTATGGTATGTTCATTTTACTGTCATTAGTGTAAATATAATTATCTTACCTGTGTTTGTGTGTCATTTATTCCAGCGTCACGGCTAAATGTTGGAGTTGTTTTGTCTTGTAAGAACATGAGGTGGTCAAAAGCAAACCATTTCGATTTTGAGCAGGCTCCAGAACCAACTTTTTCCCTTCTTAAGAATTCGTTGGAATGTTGTAATCAAATTCCTCATTTTAGACTGGACTTCAGGTTTGTTTACTTTTATTTCCTGGGAAATTTCATTCCAAGCATAATTTTTCAAATTTTTGTTTTTAAAATCCGAAAGGGCTTGGTTCCACAAGACAGGCTTCTCTCTAAACAACTCTATTAAAGTAATGAGCTGATCACTTGTCCAGTCCACTTCACTTAACAGATTTTCCATTGCACTAGCACAAACAACAACCAACTGGAACCCGCTGGAACTGAGGAACTGACGCAGCGCGACCACGTGGAGCCGACAGGCGGGAGGGGTAGCGGGGTTAGTTGCAGACTCAAGTCGTAGCTCAAGTTGGCGTTGCAACTCGCATTGCCGACCGGGGTTGGCAACCGCCTTTGATCTTTACCGACTCCGATCGGAAAACCAAATTTCGGTTGCCAACTCGCAAAATCGGTCTGCAACTACCGGTCGGCAATGCGAGTTGCAGTTGTTTTAATGCGTGCAACTCAAAATTGCCGATAAAGGTCGGCAATCATTGGTTGCCAACTCCGGTGTAAACGCGGCTTAAAACCGCGCCTAGAATAAAAATAATGATTTTTATTATCTTGCCCCTGCCACTGGCTAGCGTTACGATAACGTAACGGTGAAAAAAAACCTACACGGTAACAAAACCGTGCCGGTTAACTACAAGTTTACTATTCGGTTATAAAGTTCTAACATTCTTTAAGTGTTATTTGATACTACCACGAATTTTATCATAAAAACAAAAAAATGCGAGTACTTACACTAAACGAAAGTCCATTGTGTGATCACTAATACTGTATATTCAAATTCAACAGTTTGTAAAACAGAAATTAAAAGTAAAATCAAAAAATCTCTCACAGTCACCGATTGTATGACTCTCTGACAACTGATTGCCATTACCTAAAATCGTGTTTACCACTGAAGTTGGGACAGAACCACAAAAATAGAGTAGAGTGCGGGTGTTACATAAACGTAACACTAGCTGTTGAAGGCTGGGATTTATATTTTCATTTAGTGGAGGCGTCACATCCATGTAAGCATGATCAAGCTGTAAAACAAGATGTTTAGTATATTTTTACTTCATCCTAGCAAAAGGTGTGTAAGTTTCAGTAATATAAAAAAAACTTGAGCACTTGGGTAACTTATACAGTGTGCGGATCTTAAAGAAGGAACTAGGGGAAATTAACACAGGCTATTTTCTGTGCTTATACCTGGAGAACAATTTTTTGTGTTTAATGTGTTAATATTTTGGGAAAATTCCTATGATGTATATAATAGAGAAAAATTATTAATATTAGGTACATAAATCTTTACCTACCTCTATATTTCGTACAACTTCTGTTTCTGGACTGCAACTAGGAAATATCTCCTCAAATATCACCTCCTCGTCAAGAATAATACTTGGCTCGGGTATCTCATTATTGCCTGTAACACACACCGGACTTGTAAGCTCCATGACTTTGGACACGAAAGTATCTGTAGTAACTGGTTCAGGAGGCCCACCTCCTGTACCTCTTTGGTGTTTTTTTTGTCTAGCCAATTTGGATTTGCAAATTTTTAAATGTCGATCCAACTCTATAACACAAATAAAAAAATGTTGATAAAGTGTCTGAAGCAAAACCTTTTTTATTAAACTCAACAAATTATACATTATCGACATATTATTTTGAACAGGTCAGATTATGTGATACCTCACTAATAAACTTTTCGTTACATTCAATTGTGTAGTGTAAAATGGGGTTTCCCTTCTTGGGAAAGTATATCAATACCATAATAGTCATAAAAAATAAATCTTATAAGTTACCTCTCGCCAAGCACTCCATTCATTTTAGTCCCTCCTTTACAGATTCTGAGCAATCATTCCTTAATAAGGAGACATCGAGACATCTTCAGGTCAGAACTCAGAAACTGAACTTGTAGCCTATAAAAAGGGGGATGTGGGATCACGAGTGGTTGCTGTGGAATCACGTGTGGTTGCACATCATACTGGTTCGAGACCAGAGGTCAGTTGAATGAAGAAGTAGAATTAAGTTGTCAGTTGTAAAATGTGAGCCAAGGGGCCAACAAGTAAAACACATGCAGAATTACTAAGGACGTTGTTTTAATCATCCAATCAAAAATACAATATAAATACAAACCTTACAACAACCATATCCGAATCCAAATTTTACATAAAGCAGGAAGTTCAGAAAATGTGGAAGGAAGAGAGAGATATTTACTACACAGAATCACCAGTTTTATATTATCTAAAAGAAATAAAGTTTAGAGAAGCTAATATGAAGTTAAAGTAAATTCCCCCAAAAAGCAGGAAGAAAAAAAATGTTTAGATATAAAAATGTTTGAAGAAAAAGTAGATATCAACAGATAAGGCCCAGTTTCATAATAAACTTAAAGTGCCTTTAAATATTAAATTTGGCTTAAATTTGAAAAAGTGGTCCCATAATCGTACTTTAAGATAAAGTAGTGCATACAGTTTCCTTTAACTTAAAGTGCGAATTTCTAAACTTTACAGAAGATAAAGTGGCTTTAAAGCAGACATAACCTAGTTTTCTCCATATTTTTTGACAACCAGGCTGAATACTTCACGAAAAAATCATGAACATGCTTGATAGTTCTTCCAGCTCTAGTTCATCATCCGATGACGAAGTGATTTATTTGAGAAGAATACAAAATTATGTCACTTTGAAAGATATGACGATGCTGACTTTTTTGATCGTTTTCGGTTAACAAAACCTACTGTTCGTGACTTGTTACAAAACATTGAACTTCTAATTCGGTTTCCAACCAATAGGCAAGTATAGTGTTTTATGGCAGCAACTTGATTTGCTTTTAATACTATGATTTTATTGTAGAGGCGGGTGTATTCAACCGGACATCCAATTATTACATACCCTTCGTTTCTATGCAAATGGGAATCTACTAATTACAATAGCAGATTTCTCAGGAGTTTCTAAATCCTCTGCAAGTCGCATAGTGAAAAGAGTATCATACGCTATTGCAAGCCTTCCACCTAGGTATATAAATATGTATATGAATAATGCAGAAATGGAGAAAGCTCCCCAAGAGTTTCATGCAATAGCAAGATTTCCAAGAGTAATAGGAGCTATTGATGGTACTCTTATAAGAATAGATTCTCCTGGTGGTGAAGACGCAGAAGGTTTCGCTGCAGAAAAGATTTTTTTGTGATAAATGTACGTAATGTATGTATGTATGTATGTAATTTAAAATTTGAAAATATAGTGGCACGGTGGCGAGAGTCAGCCCATGAACGATTTTCAATAATAGCAATTTGAAAAGGGATTTTGAGTCTGGAATTTATAATAAATACATATTAGTGGGAGATAGTGGATACGCATTAAAACCTTACTTAATGACGAAATTATTGAATACACGTACAGATGCCGAAAATTTTTACAATGAATTGATAATTCGTACTCGGGATGTAGTAGAACGACATTTTGGTGTATGGAAGCGCCGATTTCCAATATTAAAATTTGGAGTGCGAGTCCAGTTAGATACTGTGAAGGCAATTATTGTGGCAACAGCAGTATTGCACAATATAGCAGTAGAAATGAATGACTGTTCCCTGATGAATGGTTTGATCCACCTACTGACGTTGACAATGATGCTGAACCTGATGCAGAACAGCTTTTTGAGAATTCGTGGCAGCAGTGTAGACAGCTATTATTTAGAGAACATTTTGCTCAACTGTGAAAACTATAGTGAATGTAAATAGAAGCTTCAATAAAATTTACACTTCAAATTTATTTAATTCCTTTTGCTTACATTCTATTTCTAAATCTAATAGTTTCATTTTCTTTTCATGTTCTTCTACCTCCCTCTGTTCCCTTTTCTTCCTTGCTTCACTTTTTTCGTGCTGATTTTGTTCCAGTAGATCCAGTTTCCTTTTATAAAACATTTGTTTTGCTTCCCCTACAGCAGTAAGTGCTACACTTGTGGGGGACATACGTGGACCAATTTTCCCGTTGACCACCCCCTCCCACAATGCTTTCATCCCGTCTAGGGGTTTTCTGGTGATGCGGTAAATTATCATTGTTATTTTTCGTCCCGGATGCTTCTAAGTTTTTTTCGTTTACTGGAAACAGTATAGTTACATCAACGGTACTGTCATTTTTTGGGCTAGCTTTTATAGCATGTGCTGTATGTTGCTATGAAAAATGGGTTTGAAGTTAAAACTCACTAATATTTATGTAATTAATAACAAATGTGAATATTTATACTTTAATTACTACACACCTCACATACTTCCAGAGGGCTGCAGAACGACGTATTTAGTGACTGGCTGTCAAGCGGACCACTATTGCTAAGTAGGCTGCTATTATTAATCACTTCCATTTCCCCAATTATTTCAAAGTGTTTTTCTTTGTACACATCAGGAATATCCTGTAGAAAAAAAACCCGATTAATAATAAATTATGAGAAATATAATGACAAACTTAACCTTTGGTATGGGCACATCGCAGTCAAATATACCCTCGGTTCCCGCCACCGACTTAATATTAATGATGCGCAACACAACCTCTACTACTGGATCTACATCGTATATAATTGCAGTCCCACCAATAGTTCCCTTGATTTTTTTTTGTATGCTGCTTCTTTTCTAGCTTTGGTTTTCAAATTATCATATTTGGACTTAATCTGCTCTAGTGAACGAATGCTAATATTACATGCATTAAAACTATCCAGCACCATCTTCCAAGCCTTTTCCTATAACACCAATGTTATTACCTACAATGTATTTCAACAAGGATACTTATATACACTTACTTTTTCAACACTGCTAATTTTATTCGTCGTTTCACATTCTATTACATTTTTTTGTTATCCTATGCTTTGTAGGGAAGACAATTCCTCTTCCTTTGTAAAGTTTGTTGTACGTTTCTTATTTGCCTCCATTATTCGGTAAAAACATTTCATTTGAGCGTTGAAACAATGACGTCGTAAACGGAATGTTTCAAAACACTTGGCATTATTTTGAACCAAAGAATAGGGAGCGGTTCAAAGCTGTCAGTTGTCTTTTGTTTATATATCGAAGCCCCCTTAATTTATGATCGCAAGAAGGTAGAAAACCAAAAACCACAAAGGTAGAAGTAAAATTGCATTTTTTTCGTTAGAAATGTTTCAAGTCACTATTGACGATTTGCTATTAACAGTGGATGAAGAGACTGCGGAAAAATTGGAAGGTAATATTTTAATTCCTTTGGAAATTTCTCAAAATTTTCAGTATTTCAGTACACTCATTATCAATAACCTATATCTTGAGTAATTGATTCAGTACCTCAGTCTTACCAAAATATTTTCTTACTTTATTTATTTTAGATGTACAAAATTCTGGCTAGTTGGTACCGCTTACATTTACATTATTATTTATTATTTCAGATCCCGAGTATGCCGTAGAGTATGCATCAGCAGTCAGAAGAGAGCTTCTGAACCATGACACAAGATCAAATTCACACAAAATAAATGGAAAGAGTAGATTGTGGAAAACTCTCAAGTGCCCTACTGAAGAAGACCACAGGGCTACACCTGCTCTGTTGGCGCTAAGGCGATCGTATGATGCAGAATTTAGTGACAAAAAAACACACAAAATTTGGACAAAACTTGATAACAAAATGAATGAAACTGACTTTTACGTTGGAGAGGGAGTGGATGCACGGGGAAAGGTGAGGCAAAAGTTCAGCAACATACAATCAACATAATATCAAATATCGGGATTCTCAAAAAAGAACAGGGGAAGGCAATCTGAAAGTGCCAAAATATTTTGAAGAATTGGAAGAGATTCTTGGCTCCAAACATAACGCAAATCCAATATTAGTTATTAATTCAACACCATCTAAAAATGAAGATGAAAATGGGGAATGATCTGAACCCTCCTCTATCACAAAATGTGAAAGTTCACCTCCCAATAGATTTGATGTCATTAAAAGGACTGTTCGACCAAAATCTGAGAAACAAGAAAGTCTCAAAGAACTGGTTTTGATACAGAAACAAAATCAGGAGATAAGAAGTAAAGAATTCTCTTCTATGATGAATATGTTCCAGGAATAGAATGAGCAGAGGAACAAGCAGATACTGCTCCTTATTGAGAAAATGGAGAAAAAATCCTAAAGGAAAAGGAGATCATCCAGTAGTGATGAATGAAATGGAGACTTTTTTACCATGTTTTGAGTTGTTTATTTTTGGATTAGTTATTTTGTTTTTTTATTTTTAAACCTGTTGCTCATTCATTTTATTTTTATATCATTCCTACTATAATAGTTTAATTTTTATAGTTTCTTTTGATGTGGTGATATCGAGGGTGATATGTTGAGAATGGATTAAGTTTTTGTAATGTTTATATGACAGTTTAAAAATGGGGCAGAAAGGGGAGACTTTCACAAAGTGATGAATAAAATGGGCTCATTTATTTAACAATGTTTTGAGTTGTCTATTTTTGGAATATTTATTTTGTTTTTCATGTTAAGAACTGTTGTTAATTTATTCTATTTTTTTGGTATTTTTTTTTAATTTTTCATCATCTTATATATTCGTAGTTTGATTTTTCTAGTTTTTTTGGGCAATATGTTGAGACTGAATAAATATTTTTTATAAGTTATTTTAGGTAGGTAATGGTATTCATTTTGTCATAATTTGTTCATATTAGTGATAGTTTATTTTTTCTAGATTTTGTTTTTCATGACATGGTGATATGTTGAACTTGAATAGATATTTTTGTATAATTCAAGACAGTGTTATTATTCTCAAATTATTTTTTTATCAAACCCCTTGGAAAGTAGGGCTTCAAGAAATCAACGCGGGGAAGTGGCAAAGATGTATAGAGCATGTAATAAAGGAGGAGGAAAAAATGTGGCAATTGGATAGTTTACTGGGGAATACGGTCGAACCACTTATTATCAATTTAGGGGAAGAAGACAGTCCCTCAGATATTTCATTTTCTGATGATGATTAATTTAAAGCGAAGAAATGTAATGACTTACTATAAATTTTATAGAATTTCAAATAGAAACATATTTCCAAATTTACTTGTTTATTGGTTGCTTTATTGTTATTAGTATTATATTTATTCAAATACAAGGGTAACAAATTATGCCACACATCCGAATGTTCACTAAATTATATAATTATTGTGTTTAATATAAACTTAAACCCACCCGAAAGCACGTGCATGAGTGCAAAACATCACAGGTAGAATCCTACCGCTTATTGTTCGAGCTTCGGGTTAAGCTTTGTATTCGACGCCCTTATCAGATCTACAGGAATGGAAAGTTTAATAAATGCAAAAGGGTCCATACTTTCAATGTATATATTATTTAAAACTTGGCAATTTAGGTGGACCACTTTGTATACGTGTTTGACGGATTTTAATGATTTATTACTATCAACCAATTTCAAATCGAGTATATGTTATATCTACATTGCAAGGACCAGTTATGTAAAAACACACATTCTTACCTCTCTTCTTATGTATCTTTTATATATGAGGAAAATAAGCAGTTTAAGTAGTATACATAAATTGAAATACTCAGATAGTAACAATAAAGAATACTCCCCAACCAAAGAGCATCATTTTTAAGTCTTTTATTTTTAGGATATCCCACACGTCCGTGACTGTTGACACCACTGCCAAATCCAGTAAATCCAGGGAAGCAACTGTTTAATGACAGGCTGTGTAGTATCAGATCCTTGACAGGCTGTGTAGTATCAGATCCTTGATAGAACGATATAATGAGGTACTGAAAAATCGATTCCGGTGCCTTTTAAGATACCATCCTACGTTTGCTGGAAAAATTGTTAATGCATGCTCCATTTTACACAACATGTGTATAGAGAACAACATACCATTACCAGATGAACCTCATCCTATAGAACCAGATTATGGCATGTATGTTGCTTATGTTGTCATAAATGCACGACAAACAGCCAATCCAGATCTGGCAGCAGCCAGGCGTTTACAACATAATATAATAGTTAACCATTTTATCGATTAATATTTATTTGATATTTAGCTATTGAGATCATCATTGTATCATTTGTTTTCCTAGCTCTTCAATTGGGTTTTTCCCAGTGCATGTATTGAATAAATAGGACATTTAATAAAAACAATTCAATATATTATTTATTGTTTATTTTATTGCTCAGGATAATATTCAATTCAGTTTTTATTTCTGGATAGTACAGAAAAAAATACAAACCACCTAAAATAGAACAAACATATAAACAACTTAAAAAAGAACGAACATATAAACAACTTGAAACAGAACGAACATATAAACAATTTAAAAATAACTTACAAAAACTCTCTCATGGTTTCTACCATGCTAGAAAGAGAAGTCAAAATATTTTCCAACAAGTTATTTTGCTTCCTTAGCTCGTCGCGCTGCTCTTTCAAAACCTGAAGCTTCTCTGAACGGTATGCGTTTGTTTCAATCATTGCTTGTTCCGATATATTAACCATTTTTCTATTATTTTTTATGGACTCATTCAACCTCATACTTTTTGTTACCCTTGATTCAACAGGTACAGGATGGGTCATTTCCATTTTTTTATTTGTCTCTATTTTTCCATTCCCTGGGGATGTCATAATGTAGGTATGATCCATCTGTGAAGAAAATTCAATGTTTATTAGCTTGAGGTCAGAGATCTCAACCTAGGAGTAGGTATAAGTACTTATAAATTTAATAAAAAAACTTACTTGGGTTATTGTCTCAGTTTCATCTATTGCTTGTTCAAAAATGACCTCATCATCAAGAATTATGGTTGGCTCGGGTACCTCCAAGTTGCCTGTAACACATACTGGGCTTGTAAGCTCCATCACTTGGTGATCATAACTGTCTGAGGTTATTGTTTCAGGAGGTCCTTCTCCTGTACCTTTTTGGTGTTTTCTTTTCTTCGCCAATTCAGCCTTGCTATTTTTCTTAATGTCAATCCAGGTCTACAAAAAACAACAAATGTTGTTTTTAACTAAATATATTTACATCGGTTTAGGAGGAAACACATTTAATTATTTATTCAACGTATTGTACAAAATTTGTTATTTACCTTTCGCCAAGCCCTCCACTCTTTCTTGGCCCCATTGGGATGAGCATTCAAAATTGCTGCAAGCTCTTGCCATAAACTTCTTGAATCTGCTTGCGTGAAATCGGGCGAAAATTTCCCGGCATATAATTTTGGCCTCGCCTTAATGAATTCCACATAATATCTTTTTGTTCTTGTCGTATGTGTGGCATAATTATTCATTTTTATCTCTACTCACGTGCTCACAATTCTGCCAGAGACAATGAAATGAATGATCATAGATGAAGGATGCGTTCGTGATGAATGATATTATGACTAATTAGTGAAGTTGAAATGTGAAAGGCTGTCAACTGTCAATCTGTCAATTTTTAGCACTTGTGATTGGTCAACTTTTTCTACTAAAATCTGGCAACAGTGTTTACCCTATCTCTCCCTC